>JAODAL010063228.1:0-19349 GCA_025379985.1 Phyllomedusa bahiana
AAAAAATGGGGGTTTTTCCCAGCTATTGAGAGGGGGACAAACTTAAAAAAATACTATGGGAAATCCCACGTTGGCCGCTGCCTATGTGCGGCATCGTCCCTCCTTGACAGGTCTGCCCGGGGGGTTCTAAAGCGTCACGTACTACTGCCGCGGCTGCTGGGGGAAGGTGGGGGGGGTAGGAGCAGTACCAGCTCCATCAGCAGTAACCTAAGTCGGGAAAGTCATGATGAGCAGCTTCCTTCACCCCGCCTAGTGAGGAGGGAGTCGCCAGCAGCGGCAGGACCTGGAGCAGCCCCTGAACCAAAAGGTGGTGGCCTACTTGGACAGCACTATGCCACCCCAGTTAGAAGACCCGTGGATACTGGGCAGCCAAACTGGATTTTGTGGCGCAAACTTGCCGAGTTTGCAGTGGAAAAGCTGTTGCGGCCAGTAGTGTGGCATCAGAGCGGGTTAAAGTGCGGCGGGGGCCATCGTTACCCAAGGAGAACCCGCTTGTCCACGGGAAATGTGGAAGGACTGACCTTTGTCAAGAGAATCAGGCGTGGATCGGCCAGGATTTCCACACACCATGCCTTAGGCGTCAGACTACTTCAGCCATGACGCCTCCCCCAAACTGTGAGAAATGAGTCTGGGTTCAACTACTTGCCTCAGCCATATTCTGATGCGCCACCCGCCTGATGCCACACATTGCTGACAGTTTCTCCCTCTGCCACAACCATCTTTACCAGGGACTGGTATTGCCACCCACCCCCACACTCTGTCATTGTGCCCACTGTTGACCTCATGGCCCGCTGTTGGCTGCTGCGTGACTCCACACTGTGTCATGTCCCACTCTGGGTCTCTGTTTTGCCCCTCCAGAAGTTTGTGCCACTGTTGACCTCATGCTGTGCTGTGGCTGCTGCCGTGACCTCACACTTTTGTCATTGTGCCACTGTCTGACCTCATGCTGTGCTGTGGTGCTGCCGTGTGATCTCCCTACTGTGTCTTTGTCCCACTATGTGGCTACTCCCGTATCTTACCACTACCAGAATGTCTTGTTTCACTGTTGACTCATGTGTGCTGTGGCTGCCTGCCGTTTACTACACACCTGTGTCATTGTCATCTGTCTTCTGGAAACCTCATGCTGCTGCTAATGTGGTGCTGCCGTGACCCTACACACTGACATTTGTTCAACTGTGCTGACCTCATGATGTGCTGTGGCTGATGCGTGACTAACACCTCCTTTCATCGTGTCACATGTTGACCTATGCTGCTGCTAGTGGCTGCTTGCGTAACCTACACACTGTCGTAATTGTGCGCTTCTGTGGACTATCTGGTTTTGGCCACCTCCAGAATTTCATTATGCCATGTCTGACCTCTGCTGCTGCGTGGCTGCTTGCGTGATCCAATCATGTATTGTGCCACTGTCTGAATTTCATGCGGCTGCTGTGCTGCTGGCTGCCGTGACTACACATGTGTCATTGTCCCATCTGTGGGCCTACTCCTGTTTTTGCCCACTCTCAAGAATGCTTCATTGTTGCACTTTTTGACTTCATGTTGCATGCTGTGGCTGATTGCATGACTCCACACTGTTTCATTGTCCCCCTCTGTGGCCCTTCTTCCTGTTTTTGCACATCCAGAATGTCATTGCTCCACTGATTGACACTCATGCCTGCTTGCTGGGGCTGCTGCCGTGACCTACACACACTGTATTGTTTCTCACGTCTGACTTCATGGGATGTGCTGTGGCTGCTGTCGTTACCTACACACTGTGTACATGGTGATGTTGCGCCTCTTGTGGATTTACTCTGTTTTTGCCTACCTCAGCAGAATGATCATTATACCATCTGTTGACAGTTCGCTGATGACAGTGGCTGCTGCCGTGACCATTACAACTGTTCATTGTGCACATGTACTGACTCATGCTGATGATGTGGCTGCTGCCGTGACCTACACACTGTGTCATTGTCCACTCTGTGGCCACTTCTTATTGTTTGCCCCCGCCAGAATGTTCATTGTAGCCACTTTCTGACTTCCTGTTGTGCTGTGGCTGGTGCCATGACCCACACTGTGTATTGTCCCTCTCTTGTGGCCTACTCTGTTGTTTGCCCCATCCAGGTAATGTCATTTGCTCACAACAGTCTGACTCACTCTGACTGCCTGCAGTTGGTGCTGCCTATGTGACCTTCACACTGTAATTGTAGCCTCTGTATGACCTCTTGCTGCTGCCGTTGCTGCTGCCGTGACTATCACATGTTCACTTGTTTCTACTGTCTGACCTATGTTGGCTGCGGTTGCTTATGCTGTGACCTTAGACAAACTCCTTCCATTAGTGTCACTGTCTGACCTCATGCTGCTGCTGTGGATGCTGCCGTAACCTATCTACACAGTGGCATTGTGCGCTCTGTCGGTCTACTCCTGTTTTTGCCACCGCCTGATATATCATTGTGTACTGTTGACATCTTGTGGGCTAGTGTCACTGCTGCCGTAGACCCTACACACTGTCCATTGTGCCACTGTCTGACCTCATGTGCATGTGTGGATGCTGCGGTTGCTCTAAACATTTGTCATTGCCCACTCTGTGGTCATACTCTGTTTTGGCCAACTCCAGAATGTCATTGTGCCACTCTTTCTGACTTACTGATTGCTGCTTGTGGCTGCTGCCATGACCCCACACTGTGTCATTGTCCCACTCATGTGGCCTACTCTGTTGTTCCACCTCAGATTGTCATGGTTTTGTCACCATGTCGGACCTCATGCATGCTGCAGTGGCTGCTGCCGTGACCTACACACTGTCATTGTGCACTGTCTGACCTCATGCTGTGCTGTGGCGTGCCTCGTGACTCACACTGTGTCATTGTCCAATCTGTGGGCCTACTCCTGTTTTGTGCACTCTCCAGAATGTTATCATTGTGCACACTGTCTGACTAATTGTGTGCTGTGGCTGCTGCCGTTACTCTAACACTGTGTATTGTCGCCAATGTCTGACCTCATGCTGTGCTGTGGTGCTGACGTGACCTACACACTGTCATTGTGCTCAATGTCGACCTCTTGTTGCTGTGTTGCTGATGCCGTGACCTACACACTCCTTCATAGTGTCACTGTATGACCTCATGCTGCTGCTGTGGCTGTTGCCTAACCCTACAAACTGTGTCATTGGCTCTTGTGGATACTCTGTTTTTGCACCTCAGAATTTCATTGTGCTACTGTCTGACCTCATGTGCTGCAGTGGCTGCTGCGTGTCCTAAACATGTCATTGTGCATGTCTGCCTCATGCTGCTGCTGTGGTGTACGTGGCCTACACATTGTGTACTCTTTGTGTCACCCTCTCGTGGCCTACTATGTTTTTGCCACCTCAGAATGGTAATTTGTGCCACTTTTACTTACTGTGCTGCTGTGGCTGCGTGCCATGTCATCTCACACGTGTCATTGTCCACTCTGTGGCCTCAATCCCTGTTTGTGGCCACCTCAGAATGTCATTGTTCATGTCGGAACCATCGCTGTGCAGTGGCTGCTGCCGTGACCTACACACTGTCAAATGTGCCACGCTGTCGACTCATTGCTGCTGCTGTGGCTGCCTCTCGTGACTACACAACTGTTGTCATTTGTCCCACTCGGTGGCTACTCCTGTTTTTTGCCACCTCCAGAATGTCTTTGTGCCACTGTTCTGACCTCATGCTGCTGTTGTGGCTGCTGCACGTGACCTACACACTTCGTGTCATTGTCCCACTTTGTTGGCCTTCTCTGTTTTTGCACCTTCCAGTAATATTCATTGTGCCACTGTCTGACCTCATGCTGCTGCTGTGGCTGCTGCGTGACTCCCACTGTGTCATTGTCCACTCTGTGGCCAACTCTGTTTTTACCTACTCCAGAATTTCATTTGTGCCATGTTGACTCATGCTGCTGGTGTGGCATGCTGCGTGACCTATCCCAACTGTGTTCATTGTCCCACCTATGTGGCCTACTCTGTTTTTACCATCTCCAAGAATGTCTTTGTGCCACTGTCTGACCCATTGTGCTGATTGTGGCTGCTGCAGTTGACTCTATCACATTGGTGTTCATTTGTGCACCTGGCTGTCTGCCTCTGTAGCTGCTGTGGCTGCTTCCGTGACCTCCACACTGTCAATTGTGCCCTGTCTGGACATCCATGGCTGCTGGCTTTGGCTGATGCCGTGATACAATTCTGTCATTGTTCCACTTCCTGACCTCATGCTGTGCTGTGAGCTGCTGCCGTGTGCCTCTCACTGTGTCATTGTGACTCACTGTTCTGACTCATGCTGCTGCTGTGGCTGCTGCAGTGACTACACAACTGTGTCATTGTTGCCACTGTCTGACCTCATGCTGCTGCTGTGGCTGCGTGCTCGTGACCTTACACAAAAACTGTCATTGTGCTCCACTTTGTTCTGACCCTCATGCTGTGCTGTGGTGATGCCGTTGACCTACTCACTCCTTCGCATTGTGCCATTGTCTGACTCATGTGCTGTTGTGGCGTGCTGCGTAACCCTACACACTGTGTATTGTGCAACTCTGTGGCCCTTTCCTGTTTTACCACTCTTCCAGAATATCATTGTGCATGGTTGACACTCATGTGTGTGGCTGCCGCTCCGTACCTCTCCACACTTGTCACTTTGAATGGTTGCACCGAGCCTCTGCTTGTTTTTTTTCCAGCTGTCGATGCCATTGACTTTATCTGGCTACATTCCCGCTTTCAGTTTTTTTGGTCAGTTTTGCCTCTTAAGTGCACAGGAAATTTTAGAGTTGAAGCGATTTAAGAGCGGAGGGTCATTGCGTGTCTACTAAAACACAACTATTGTATGAAGTCCAAACAAAGCTCCCTTGCTATTTAAAGCATGCACAACGTTCTAAGCATCATGCGGTCTGTGCAGCCTGGAAATAGCTGCTTTTTAACGTGATTTCTTGGCTTCACAATGTTTTATGGATTTTAATATGTTAGAATAAATTCAATATTTAAATTGAATCTCCTCTCCTTGTGCTATCCTAATTGAGATTTTGTTCCGATGTGTGGGGTATATCATACATACCTAAAGACGGGGGAGCTACAACCTTAATGAGGGAAATAAAATCTACCTTACTTATGGGGGCTCCTTATATTCTACTGAGGGGACCTATATACTTACTACTTACTGGGAACCTTAATTTCTGGGGGGGTCTAATATGTCTACTACTTCGGGGGGGGTGGGGGGGTATATAACCTACCAACCACTGAGGGGGCATAATTTATCTATCTACACTGTAAGGGGGCCCTGCATATAATATCCACCAAAATGGGGGGGACATATACTACCATGATGAGTTTATGGGTGACCGTATACCTACCCATATTGCCACTCCTTTGAAAGTGATGGTGGTACCAGGGAGATTAGAGAGACTGCATGCGCCATGCCCAAAATTTGAGTGGTATACACCTTCTTTAGTGCTGAGCACACCCCTTCATCAAAAAAATCATGCCGATCCTCTCGAACTTTTTAATGGTCTGTAGGAAAGCTTAAATTTTCTGGCTATGTGTGTCCTGCAAATTTACCACACTAAACTTCTTAGAATTTCTATTTTTTTGGACTTCTACCTGTGGGCCAACCTCTGTACAAAAACTTTCGAGGGATTATAGGTGGGGAGATTATAGGTTGATAAATTCAGGTGGAAAGGTTATGGGGTAATAGTTGGAATGGAGTGATATGGTGAGGTGAACGGAGAACTTATGGTGGTAAATAGGTGGAGTGGGTTATATGTGACAGGTGGAGGGTGCGTGAGGGGTTGATAACTGGAGGTTGTATTTTTATGGACACTAGATGATCAACACAATGGTGGGGAGTGGTCAGGAGATGAGGAGTACAGAGGCACAGTTTACAATCTCATGGGGGCTAGGGACCATCCCTTTTTAGATGTGCCTGTGCTGTGTCTGTACCCCCAGAATCATATTGTGCAGGTTTAACTCTGTACCCTGCACCCCCATAAGATCAGCCACATGCATGACCTTTAGGGGATGCATGAGACAGAGTTTAGTACAGTCATAATTTTAATGTTCTTATATTTATGCAGGTTTCCCCTTTGGGTTATGTCAGACTCATTGGATTATGTCAGACTAACATTGGATTGATTTCTTTATTTAAATAAAAGTTTTTTTGTGCAATTTGTGTTGGTTTTTCTTTTTCCATTTAATTCTACTGTAGTTAAAGTAATAGAGGAGTCTGACAGATGCATCATCATTACTAATCGCTCAGGCTTGGTGTCAGTCAGTGGTGATTTCATCATCGCAAGGCTAACATTAACCCTGTGTCACTATTACCCTAGTACCTAACGCACTAGGGGTACAGGGAAGAGCCTTGTAACCATTAGAAGCGGACCCTCCCATTGACGTCTGTTTGGGGAAACTGGCAGGTGGCTTATTTTTTAGAACGGGAAATGAGACCAGTATCGATGGATACTTACCTTATATTCTGAATGTATCAAGGGCTGCGCTGCACGTTTTTACCTTGTCTGGTTATGGAAAATGGGGGGAATCACACCACTTTTATTTTTAATTTATTGAGAATCCTAAAGTGGGCAACTATTGTAATCATTACCGTGGATGCACATGTTTAGATTCTTATTAAATAAATACATTTTTGGAAAAAAAAAATGACGTAGGGTCACCCCTATTTTCCTTAACCATCCAAGGCAAAATCAACAGCTGCAGCCTGATACTATCAGAATAGGAAGTTCCATCGATTAACTAGTCCCTTCCCATCTAAAAATACTGCCCCCCCGTTGCAGCAGCTCCAGAAGCAGACCATCACATTAGAGGCTCCACTGTTGACGGTTACTTGCTCTTACCAGACACATGGTGCATTGGGGATTCACGGATGGTTAATAGTGAACTCAGAGGATAGTGTCTGCTGGCTGACAACCAAGCCCGAGCCATAGTAATGAGACGGTGTCTTGACAGATGTCTCCATTTACTATCTTGGAATTTATGAAAAAAAAAAAAACCACACACAAACTACACAAAAAACTTTTAATAAAATAAACAGAAGTACCTACTAACCTTACGTATGTGACAATAAAATTATTACTTTTTTATCTGTCTGGATTTTTTGGGCGTTAAAATATTCATCATGGATTTTTGTGGTCTTGGTCAAGACTAGTGAGCTGGCTCCTACATCTTTCTATTTTGACTTGAGTGTAAATTTTTTTCCTATAAGTAAATAAATATAAGGGTGGATATAAAGGCCTGCTGGTTGGATACCATCAAGAATGACACAGTTATATGGACATATATAATATATGTGTATTTATAGGTCAATTACGATTAACAAAAATATTTCTATTTGCCAAATGTCAGAATAATATGAGAGAGACAATTTTTTTAAGGCATTTTTATTACTTTCGGCAAAGTCAAAAGTTTACATATACTAGGATTTTTATGCCTTTAAACAATTTGGGACAGTCCATTTAATACTGTCATGTCTTTGGAAGGTTTTGATGGTTTAGAGACACCTGTGGATGTATTTAATGTATGCACACCAGAAACACACTGCTTCTGTGTGTAACATCATGGCGGAAGTCTATCAGCCAAGATATCAGGAAGAGAATTGTGAACTTGCACAAGTCTGGATGCTATTTCAACAGATGAACGAGGCACCTTCAGGTATCTGGGTGCAATTTCCAGATACCTGAAGGTGCCTCAAATGTACAAACAATTATAAGCAGGTACAAAGAATATGGGAATTGTCCAGCCATTATACCGTCAGGAGGGAGACTGTTTCTGTGTCTATAGAGTTATGAAACGTGTTTTGGTCAAAGGTGTGCCATATCAATACCAAGATACAAAAGGCTAACGACCTTGTGAAGGTGCTGGCGGAAGCTGGTGAAATTGTGTCATTATCCATATATAAAATCCTGATTAATGTTTGAAAATCTACACAGGAACAAAGACTTTTTTGAGACATGTCCTATGATCTGACGAAACTAAAATTGAACTGTTACATTTGAAGGAAAAAGAGTGAAACCTGGAAGCCTTTAATCTCCATCCCAACGTGAAAACATGGGGGGTTGGTCAGCAATCATGTTGTGGGGTTGTGTTTTGACAGGAGGGATGGTGCACTTCACAAAATAGATGCATCATGAGGTAAGATGATTATGTGGCGAAATAATGAGAAATATTCTCAAGACATCAGCAGGGAAGTTAAAGCGAGATGATGGGCGTTAGTGGGTCTTCCAAATCGGCAATGAACCAAAGATACTGCCAAACTGGTTACAAAGTGGCTGAGATACCAAGTACACTGTTTTGAAGTGGCCAATCCACAAAGCTCTGATCTCAATCTATTGAATATTTAAGGGCCTATTTTGAAAAGGACTGGGTGAGCAGGCATACCTTACAAACTTGGTCAACCAGTTCTGTTCAGACAGGCTTGTGGAAGGATATCCAAGAAATGTTTAACCAAGTCATCAATTTAAGGGCAATTTTGTATACAAATACTAATGATGTAGTTAAACGTTTGGATGTGCACAGAAAATTAATAAAATGCCTTAAAATATTTACTCTCCATTTTTTATTCTGGACTTTGGCAAATATAAAATAATTTTGGTAATCTAATTTACCTACAACAGGTAAGTTTATTCGGGATTTTCATGTGTATTGATATTATATCAGTATATAGAATTTCATTTTTAGAGTGGGAGAAAATAAATTTTTACTTGAGTATAAGACCGAGTTTTTCAGCACAAAAAATATGATGAAAAATCCATTCCATCGGCTTATGCGTCGAATCCCAATGGCTACCGGAACTGTATATGGCCCGGGTGCTGGTAGATCATCAGCTGTATGTGATTCCTCTCAGTGCGCATACAACTGACATTGAGTCACATCATCAGAAAACGTGTGTATAGCAACAGTAAATCATTTCTGATAACTTCATGCCTCTTTAATGCATTCATGTGGGCAATCCGCACAGCAGTCCATAAAATTTAGATTTAGACACAAAATTATCTTCAAAGAAGAGGTTTATAAAAACCTGAAATCCTCAACAATCAGTTGCTGAGTTCACGAACATAGTCTGAAAAAAAATAAAACGCCTCATCATCTCGTGTTAGCTCCACTGAAGCAGCATGAAGGCCCCAAGCGGTTGTCTGATTACCAGAGTCCCCACACGTGCGATTGGGGGAAGGACACGACCCATTTCAAGCGTGACTGTGAGGTTACTGTCAGTGTCCATCGGTGCTGCATGGCCGCCAGGGCTGCCAGCCGAGGTATTCGCTTTCGCAGCTGTATGCGGACTCTCTGGTAGGCATTACAGCTGAAGAAAACTATTGCTGGAGCAGAGAGCGAAGCGCTCTCTGCTCGCATTATGACTGTAAGGCTGCCACACTGCGCAGCCCTTCTGAGTATCCAGCACAGGTGGCAGTTGAATGTATCAAGAGCAAGAGGAATCTGGAGTCTTGCCATATGCTACTGATCATATTTCAGTCTCACTCAGATGAGGAGTTTAATTTTTAAAAGTTTTGGATTGGAGTAATGGTGTCAACGGCAAAGGTTTACACAGGGGAATTGATTCCGCCTCCATTGGAAACAGATTGACTTGATTTCAGCAAAATATTCGCTTGCTTTCAAAAAGTTAGAAGAGTTCAACCGTTCATCAAAACTGACTTTGCATGAGGCGATTCCTTTACACCATGAAATTGTTAGAGATATTGCCCCTTGTGTTTCACACTTGGCCCCTATCCAAAGTTTGTATAGAGAGGTGTTATCTACCCTTGAATTAATGTGATCTGGATTTGACGTCATATATGAAGAAAGTATCTGATGGAGGCTATACTATTTCTCAGAAGAAAGTCAAGAGACCCACGTCCACAAGGTTATTTCAGCACGTTTTTGTTTGAAACTGATTTGTCCACTTACTGCAGCGTTTTCCATATTTATCGTTTTTTTTACGTTTTTTGTGTTTAAAGTCATATCTCCAATAATTATATCTTATACCGGACAAAGCATGGGGTAAACAATTTCTGAATTATCAACTTTCTCAATTTATAGTATAGTTTTCTCACTATCCATCAGGTTTCAAGGTGAAAACTACCTCATTATTTTATAGGATAATCATCTTGGCTATTCATACATAAACATTGCGCAGGAACTATTTGGCATATGCTTAAGTTATGCAGATTCTTGTAATATAACTGATTGTTACTGTTTTTGAGTACTGATGGTGGGACAACATCTTTTTCTTTATGTATACCTACAAATTACAACCTGTTCTCAACCTTCCTACATTGCTCAGTGTGTTATTTGGCTGAGTTTCCATAGCGGAAAGGTTCTTTGGTTCTGAGCAGCATGAAGATTTTCCCCATAGGAAAGGAATCCTATCATCGGTAGTGGTCTTTCAGCCAAGAAAATTGCCAAACTGTTTGTATTTTTTTAAACAAACCCTGACTATCATTTGAGGCCATGATAGCTGGAAGAATATGAAATGTATGTCCATCCATTCCAAAGCCAAATGGTGGATGTCAAGGCAAAATATCAGTCAACAAGTTGGCTGATTACAAGGTCTATCAGTTCTAACGCGACAGTCACGGCAGTGGAGGAGGCTCATATCTTTGTAAGAGTGAGATCTTAGACATCCATGCAAGCACCATGTGACAAGCATTACACAGGTCTGGTGATGATGGTGTGAAAAAAAGCAAAGAAGTCTCGACTTCAATATCGTCATAAGAAGCATCGAGTTTGCAAAACAGTTCAAAAAATGGAAGATTGGAGATGGGTGATTTGAAGCGATGAGATGAAAGTTAATAGACCAGGCTCTGATGGGTGCAAATGGGTTTGGAGGAATCAAGGGAAAAGGGGACTAATGATTTGAGAAACTGAATAAACTTTTAAGTTCGGTGGAGGAAGCCTGATGATATGGAGTTGTTTCACAGCCAAAGATGTTGGATACTTGACCAGTACCGATGTTGACCTCAATACTGAGCTATATGTGAGTATCCTACAAGATGAGTTACTTCATATACTTGAGCACTATGGGTAGGAAAAGGTCGACATAGTGTTCCAACAGGACAGCTACCTGAAGCATGCATCAAGGTTGGAGAAGTAATGGTTCAATGACAATGAAGTAGAGTTGCTGTATTGTCCTTCACAGTCCCCAGAACTCAACCCAATCGAACACTTGTGGGAAATGTTTAAGAAAAAGCTGTATTCGTACCCAAGTCCAGTATGCACCAACATTGGGAACGTGTAGAAGAGACTAGGGATCAGATTTTGGTCAGGACATGCTTGAATCTAATCCAGAGCATGCCCAGAAGGATTCGTGCACTATTGAAAGCCAAAGTTAGATTTACCAAATACTAACAAAATAATAAAAATGAACATTAAAATGTTTAGGAGCAAAACAGTAACAATGCAATTACATGATAATAATCTTCAGAACTAAGCAGATGCTAAATACTTGCAAGTCAAATTTATGTATACCATAGGTAAGATTGTCAATGATGATGATGGTAGTCTCATGTTCAAAGCTATAGTGGATAGTAAGATATGGAGCCTGAAAGTCAAAAGTTCCAAACATTGTTTCCATTTTGCTTGTCAGTGTATGTTCTACCTAAATAGCTTGATTATTGTATTATAAGGTGATAAAAAGCCTGATGTTACCATTTTACTACAGTAAAGTTATCACTTAAACATGTGCCATGTATGAGGGAGTCAGGAGTCAGGGAAATTGAGGAGTTGGAGCTGGAGCTTTTGCTTACCATCTCCACAGACCTGTTGGGCTCCATGCAAGAACTCGTCCCGTGTGGTAAGGTAGATTCTGATAAAGGTCAGGAATCAGCCCAGAACTACAAAGGAGGACCTGGTCAATGACCTGAATAGCTCTGGGACCACAGTCCCAAAGATTACCGTTAGTAACACACTACTTCTTCATGGATTAAAATCCTGCAAGGCATGCAAGTTTCCCCTGCTCGTGCCAGCACATGTTCATGCCCATTTGAAGTTCGCCAATGACCATCTGGATGATCCAGAGGAGGCATGGGAGAAGGTCATGTGGCCAGATGAGATGAAAATACAATGACATGAGAGATAGACATGACAATGATCTGAAACACACAGCCAAGGCAACTAAGGAGTGGCTCCGTAAGAAGCATTTCAAGATCCTCCAGTGGCCTAGCCAGTCTCCAGAACTGTACCCAATTGAAAATCTTTGGAGGGAGCTAATACACAATTTAATTAAGCGACTGCCCCGAAACCTGAAACACCTGGAGAAGATCTATATGGAGGAGTGGGCCAAAATCCCTGCTGCAGTGTGTGCAAACTTGGTGAAGAATTACAGGAAATGTCTGACCTCTGTAATTGGAAACAAAGGTTTCTGAAGCGAATATTAAGTTATATTTTTCTAATCAAACACTTATTTCATGCAATAACATTCAAATTAATTATTTAAAAATCACACAATGTAGGTGGGAAAACTTGCAGATTAATATATGTAGTGTGTATACATATGTGTATATATATATATATATATATATATATATATATATATATATATATCCTCCTCTGTTTTCTATTACCATCCAAAGTAGCATCTCGTTTTCTAGCTAATTTCCTTTCATCACATGACCAAACTCTTACCCTTTCACCCATAGGCAAAAGTGCCTAGTGAGTAACAACACATGACACATGGCCCCGTGGCTAAGTGCTGTATGTTGGGGAAAGATCTCATTACCTATCTTGTAAAACCTTCTATGGATCAAATTTAAAATACACACCGTACAAAAAATAGGGCTGCCGCAAAGGCAGTACAGAGGGTACTGCTGTACGGGCCCGAAGAAATAAAGAACACATGGCACCTGCTAAGCTGTAATAGGGAAAGATCTCATTACCTATCTTGTAACTTTGATCAGAGATCTTACAATACCACGTACAAATATAGGGCGCCGCAAGGCAGTACAGAGGGTACTGCTGTACAGGGCCCGAAGAAATACAAGAAACAGGGGCTCCAAACTTTCTTCTGTACTGTGACTTCAACCGGACCCTCCTCTGTATGTGCGTGGGCAGAGCCTCACTGATTTGAATAGTGACATCATCCCGGCTGCCAGAAGAAAGCCCGGCCACAGATAGAGGAGGGCCCGGCTGCAGTCACAGTACAGAGGTAAGCTTGGAGCAAATCTCTATATAATCTTGTTAAGCTGTGACTTAGAGGCCAGGCCCAGCTTAAGCAGCACACCCCAGAGTCCCCCCAGTTCCTCCTGTCCAGGCCCCCCGCCCAGATCCTTTTGTACAGGCCCCCCCAGCCCACCCTGTCCTGTCCAGGCCCCCATTGTAACAGTGCGGCGGCAACAGCATGTGCGCTGAGGTACCGATCGCTGGTATCCAGGTGTGGATCCACTGTGATCACCGCAGGCGAGATGGTATATGGCCAGCGAGCGGAGTTTAAGGGGCCCCTGGTCTTCACCGGAGCCTGCTGCAAATCAGGACAGACTTTGCTACGGGGAACCCCCAGGTCGATACCCCTGACGTGGCTACTAGTGATGAGCGATTACGTCGACTATCGTCATCGGTTCGATAGTCGATATCGTCAATTATCAAGACGATTTCCCATAGTCGATAATAGAATATCGCCGATGACCATTAAAGTCTATGGGAGAGGAACAACACCGAAAGTCTATCTTACACCAAACAGGCTAGAGAACTGGAATTAACATCCACAACAGTAAAAAGGATACGTTACATCTTAGGCAACACACTTAGGTTAAAAAAAACACAAAAAAAAAATCACAGACCATTCACTATTCCTGTCTTGTACCACAGCATGACCCTTAAAACTGCATCACCCCCAGATTTAAAAAGTGCCGGAAAAGGAGTCTTTCAACCACCATTTTAGTTGAACTGGACATTGACTATCCCTGTCCTGGAACGCAGCATGACCCTTAAACCTATCTGACCTACAGATTAAAAAAGTGCCGGAAAAAGGAGTCTTTTAACCACCATTTTAGTTGAACTAGACATTGACTATACCTGTTCTGTACCACAGAATGACCATTAAACCTGTCTGACCCACAGATTAAAAAGTGCCGGAAAAAGGAGTCTTTCAACTACCATTTTAGTTGAACTGGACATTGACTATTTCTGTCCTGGACTGCAGCATGACCCTTAAACCTGCATGACCCACAGATTAAAAACTGCTGGAAAAAGGAGTCTATCAACCACCCTTTTAGTTTCACTGGACATTGACTATACCTGTCCTGGGTAACCTACATCTGTTCAAGTCTTCCTGTACCTCCCTTGTACATTTCAGAGGAATATTTGTATCAGCTATTTTGTACATGCAAGTTTTTTTAGTACTTTAATTCTAGAAAACACATTTTTAAAAAATAGGATGGAATCCCACCACGTTTTTGTTTCTCTTTTTTTTAATTGTATTAAATGGGTTCTCTCACTACAGGGATTGCTAGCTATTTAAAATGTAAAATTTAAATTAAATTTAATTTAAAGCTATTTAAAATATAAGAACGTATGGAAGGGACGCCAGAACAGCAGATAAGATCCGGATGACTTTGAAAGTGGAAGATTAACCCTCAATGCCACCCTCCATGCCATTCTAGTAGTGTTGACGATTTTTATCGAAAAAGTTGAAACGGCACGGTATTTACGTTGATCAAAATTTTGTCGATCACGCATAATTTTGGTTAAAATCTGTCCCATAATCATTAATATCGCGCCATTTTGGCGCTTCCTTCATTTTGGCAGCCGAAAATCATTTACAAATGAAAAAGGTTGAATGTGTGTGCGACTTTAGCTGGATGTTAGGGTTGAAATTTGGCTGAAAAATCACAGACCCTGTTTTACATAAACAGCCCTTCCTTTTCATATCAGTGGTGTCAGCGTCCATAGCATTGGAAGTGGGCTTCCCCTTTCCCAAACAACCTCAAAAACAGCTCAGCAAAGTTCTATTTTTTCACAGGACATTTTATTTTTTAAGCTGTGACCTTAGATTTTAGGATCAATTTTTGCGTTTTTGGGGTAGTTAGCAGAGAATTTTTAAAGGAGAAACTAGCGAAAGTCAGGGTTTTTGGAGGGGGGGGGGGGGGGGGCGGGCGAACAAAAAAAGCTTAAAAAGGGTAGGGAATTTTGACACCCAAAAAATTTTTAGACTTATTGCTTATTTTAGGAAAAATTTTTCTAGTAACTGCAGGTCTTTTGTTAGGGCAAAACTCCCTTTATTATATATACATTTGATAGGTTTCTTTTTCTTTTTGCCCAGCCCGCTTTTTTATATAGCCCCCTTGCAGTTAATTTGAATCCAAAAATTTTTTAGTCATAAAGGTTAATATGCCAAAAAATTCCCCCTTTTATTATCCCGAACATTTCAATACGTGTTTTTTTATTTGGCGGGGTAGTTTTGTTGTTTTGAGCCCCCTTTGCTTTTAAATTTTTAAATCCGCAATTTTAAGCAACAGGTATGATAGGGCCAAAAATCCTTTTATTACCTATACATTTCGACAGGGTTTTTTTTCATTTTTGGTCGTCAAGCTTTGTTTGATAGAGCTACTTTTCAGTTAAAATTTTAATTACAGCAATTAGTATCCCTACAGGTGATTGATAGGCCAAAAAAAACTTTTTTACCGTAACATTTTTAGAAAAGGGGTTTTTTTACTTTTGGGCTTTAAGCTTTTTTAAGAGGTACCAGCCTTTAAATTTCAATCCAGCAATTTTGTTTTTTATTTGAGGGATTTTAGAAAACTGTGATTTGCGTCTTAAAAAGAGACTTTCCAAAACCTTTCCCTACCTTTTCAAATTTTTATCTTTTTTGAAAATGGCAAATTCAGGTGAAGCGAGCAAAGAGGGGGAGGACATGGAGGTAATTACGGGGGAAGTGCTCCTTCCAGTTGGCACAACATGCATGCCAGCGGACCCGTTGCGGGCCGTCAGGGCCCTTTATCGCTGGGGCAGGGCCCGTAATCTCAGTATCGAACAGCGTGCCCAAACGTTTTTCAGTGGTTAATGCAACCCGATCAGCAGTCTTTCCTCCTCCCTCTCCCAGTCACGGCCACAAATGTCGTCATCATCATCGAAAAGTCCACAGAAACACCCAAAATCAACTCTGTACCCACCCCCCTGGGGGATAATCCATTTTCTGAAGCCCTTTTATGACAAAATGGGTTGGGGTCAGAAGGCATGTTAAAAAATCAAGAGGCCAAAGGGATATTTTGTCTGCTCTGACGCCCATTACTGATCCAACAGAGGAGGATAAGGAAGCCGGTCAATCGCAAAAAACCCGGGGGGTGGGAACGCCTTGCGTCCCCCTTGCTTGTAGCCCCCAGCTTCTGGATGCGAAAGTCAGGACCCAAAGCACCTTTGTTTTAGATAAATGATGATGGGTGATAAAACCCCAATTGCGGATTCTCGTGGTCTTTCCCAAAATTTGTTGCGAGCGCTTAAACACTGGCGAGGAGGAGACAGGGGGTAGTGCAATACGGGTCCCGCCTCAAAAGGGAGGGGCGGCGCAGAACCCGCCGTTGTTTCCGCCACCCACGTCCGCAAACCCCGGTCCTCCTTATCCCGTCAAAAAGGCCAGGACCTCTCAACCCTGGGCCTTCTTTGAGCAAGCCCTTGATTCACCCAGCGAGTCATATCCGCCTTTCCCGAAACCCCAAGAGAGGCAAGAATCTTGGTTTTAACAACCCCAACAGTCTAGTCCATCATCGAATGTTTGAGTTGAAATGGAGGCAACACTTGGAAAAAAAGGCCCAAACCCGACCCCAGGCCCCCAACCCACGTAACACCCTCTGTCTCCGCCCCCCTCCCCCGCACCCCAACGTTCCCCACGCCCATTTCTCTCAGATCCGACAGGGATCGCTTCCGCTTCAGTTCCCCCGTCGCCGGTCCACCGCACCCCAGAGACCCATCCTCCCCCCTTTTTTCCCGCCATTTGACGCCCTGCATGCCGTACGCGGCCATTCAGCTCCTTTTTGCCTTCCCAGGTTTCGAGCGAAGAAACATTTTAAAACCCCAAACCACCAAAGCCAAAAGCCTAAATTGGGCATTGCCAGGTTTTCCCTTGGAAATGTTCCCTTTCCCGTTGGGGGGACACAGGGGGTTCCGCCACCCATGGCCCTTGCCTGCCCCCAATCCCGATCCGACGGGGCTTTTCTTTCCAGAAAACCGTCACTGCCCTGGCCACCAGGGTTCTCTAAAATTTAAAGGGGGGTTGTCGTTTCTGTTCCGGAAAAGTCCATCTCACCACCAACACAGGGACAGTAAGCAATCCCAAGGCCTTTTAAATCTCTGTGACAGTCACGGGTGAGCTGGGGGATGTCTCTTTCGTGACGGGGGCTCTCGGGCCCCGGGCACCTCTTAAAAAACCGCAGGAGGGGGCAGGGCCTTTTCCCCAAGGTCCTCTGGGGGCACCCGGGCCCCAGAAAAACCCAGCCGTGTTGAAAATTAATTGTCTTGAGACCGTCCACACACAGGTCGGTTGCCACTTTTGAAAAAGCCCCAAAAAATCCGTGCACATCCCCTTTGTCAGCATGAGCTTTTGTGGTGATCTTAGTTCGGAAACGATCGTTGGACACTTAAAACAGATCCCCCCAGCAACGGAGGAGGAGCGACCAATGCGGAACGGAGCCTTCCTCCGCAAAACCCAACCCCCGACAGTTTCTCAATTTTATCGGTCTTCATTAGGCAGTGGTTTTGGGTCCAAACTATGCAAGGCGGGGCATCACTCTGGGGGCATCATCTAGGAAAATCAGGGCTGTGTTTTAAGCTGTGCCGAGGGAAACGGAGGAGAGGAGGTATTCCTAACACGACGTTCCAAATCCCTGCCATGGAAGGGTTGGGGCGAATTTAGGGTGGGGAGGAAGATCTTTGCTATGCCCCTCGACCCAAGGCTGGGAAACAGGGTCCATCTCTCAAAGAGTGCTTGGGTGCTCCCATTTTTTTTTTTCCCACTGATCCTCGCTTTAAAGGCCCTCAAAAAGAACAACAGTTATGGGTGGCCACCCTCCCGGGTCCCCGGTACAAAACAAAAATCGCAATTTTCCTTTCCCCCCACCCAAATAGAAGTAAAATAGGAAAAGGAGACCTTGCTATTTACAACTGGGGAATCGTTGTGTCTGATTTACGTTCTTTAAATTCACGGGGGAACAACATTTCGACGGACGCAGTAGTGCCAATAGCCAATGGCACAGCAGCAGAGGCAAGGTGGCAGAACCAAAGGGGGGCCTCTGGGAAAAATTTATTTCCACTTTACCAAAGCATGCAAGCAGGGCCCCCAACACACAGAGACCAGTTTAAAATATGGGGCAGGACTACGCGTTTCAACACATGTTTTTGTAGGTTCCGGACCCTATAGACTTTGGGTATCCAAAATGGCGAATGGCCCCCCTCGCTCGCCACGCCATGAGGTGTTGCCCGCCCAGCGCCAGCGTCTATCTAGCGGGGCCTTCGCACGCTGAGGGCTTAAGACAAACGCATCCGGGTTTCCCCAGATTGTGGATTTGTTTGAAATTTTACAAATGAATAGGGAGGATCCTTTATGATGTTGGGCCCCAATTGCCAGGGCACCCATTAGTTGCCGGGTTACTTTCCCCTTCCCCTTCAAACAGAAAAGGTCCCTTTAAAAATTTTTTTTAAAATTATCTTTTCATTCGGATTTTTTATTCTTTTCCCAACAGTTCTTTTTTTTCGTTTTGTGTGGGGACTGTAAAAAAACCAAGGTTTCATGACAAAACCCCATTCCATTACCCCACTTCATCTCAAATTTTTTGCATTGTAAATGGTTTTGGGGCATTTGCCTCACAATTTTAAAAGTGGCTAGAAGTCTATTTTTCATTTTTTGGGGTCATTTTGCTGTGAGATCACAATAATCGTGGTCCTTTGGAACGAAAAAGGGGTTTTAAGTGGCATTCTCCCCCACAATTTTTAAGAATGAAGGGTTTTTGCTCTCCCCCCATAGACTTTAAAAGGGCATCGGGGATAAATTTGAGAGGGCGAATTTTCTAAAGAAGTGGGAAATTTGTTTAGATTTCAGGAAAACTTCGGTTTGGGAAAGAATCGAAATTTGGGGGTTCTTTGGGGAACAAGTGTGCTTTTTTATTTATAAAAAGGGGCGAGCCAAAGGCGTTACTGGGGGAAAGCATCTGGAGGGAAAAAGGGAAGCCTGCATACAGTCAAGATGAAGCCCAACAGAGCCGGCGGATTCTGTGACGTCACCCCACTTATAAGACCCAGCGCGCCGCGGGAGCCCAAAACCCCTCTCCTGTACATAGGGGGGTGCCTGCGGGGGACGCTTTCGAAGAACTGATTTTTTTAACAGCGATTTTTGTGGGGGGGTCCACTGTCTCAGGATGTTCCTGAATGTTCATTTTTGATTTTTTTGGGGGATTGGATC
>JAODAL010063229.1:0-19349 GCA_025379985.1 Phyllomedusa bahiana
CCGGCCGCTCCGAGCCGCCAGCTCCATACGCCGCCCGCATAGGCGCGCGGTGAATGACGTAAACCCCCGCCCCTAGTCGCATAGGGCCGACGCCCGGCAGGCAAGGCCTACGTCTCCACCCCTGCCAGGGGAATCACGGACCAGCGCAGTGGCGCGGGTGCTCCGCTGACACTGCCAGCCCCCGGGGAAGTCGGGACTTGGTCCCCAGCTACCGGGGCCGGCCCTCGGGGCACTCGGGACGCAGGGCCCGGGCCTATGGACCCGACGCGGACGGGCCCCGGGGAGCCCGGGCACCCCCTCCGGGGCCCACAGGGCTCGGGGGGCCCCCCGGGGGATTCCCCCGTCCCCCTTCGGCCCAGCCCGAGCCTGCTCCCAGCTCTCCCCCCCATCTTTTCAACCTATCACAACCTCGGCATCGCCCCCTTCCCTTTTTAAGACCCCACCATCACCCCTCCCAAAAAACCTTCTCTTGCCCCCCCTCCTCTTTTCCCAAACATCGCCCCATCTCACTGCTTCCATTTGCTTCGAAACTCCTCGAACAACATGCCCTCCCTTTTCAACTTCCTCCCATCGTCCTCCAACTCTCTTCTTGACCCCATGCAGCGGGTTTCCGACCCAACCTCTACAGAAACCCCCCAACCAAAGTCACCAACGACCTATTAACCGCAAAACTCACGTCACTACATGTGTTTCTCCTCTTAGACCGTCCTCCCCCTTTTGACACTGTCACCACCACCCTCAAAAAAAACCTCTTTTTTTCCCCTCAGCATCACGGACTCACCCTTTCTTGGGATCTCCCTAAACCTCACTTATGGGACATTCAGTGCCCTCTCACCTCGCACCACCTCCCCCCCTCCCCCCCTCTCTCTGTTGGGCCCCCAGGGGTCAGTCCGGGGGCCCACAAACTTTTTCTCTACACACTTTTGTCGGGGTCACTCATAGCATCACAGGCTTCCGTACCACCTGAGCTGAGAACCCAAACTCTACATCTCCGGGCCCTACTTTAACCTCAAACTGTCCAGACCCCAAAACTGCTTATCATCCAATCCTCCTTCTTCCCTCCCCCTCTAAAATTTAATGTAGAAAAAACTGAATTCATATCCTTCCCCCGTCCCACTCCACCCCTCCCCCTATGTCTCTATCATAGTCATGGCTCTACACTCCACCGGGGGCCGCAATTTCCGCCCTTGGATAACACTCGACCGTTTTTTCCTTTAAACCCCAAATCCAAACCCTTACCCCACCTCCGGCTCCACCGAAAAACATCTCTTCCCTCCTTCATTCCTTAAACCCCGTCACTACAAAAAAGCTCGTCCACGCCCTTGTCATCTCCCGCCCGACACTGCAACATCCTTTCTGTGGCCTCCCATCCACATCTTGCTCCCCTCCAACCCTTCTCAACTCTGCTGCCCCTTTTCCACCTCCCCCCGCTACTTTCCCCCTCTCCCTCCACTCTGCCCCAAACCCTCACGGCTACCAATCCCCACGATTAATTTCAAGTTACAACCCTGACCTACAAGGCTCTCCATAACCCCCCCTCCATACTCTCTGCTCTAATCTCCCAATACTCCCCCTCCCGCAACCCCCGCTCCTCATGGGTCTCTTTTTTTCCCCTCTCCTCTTTTTTACCCCTCCCACACAACTCTCCAAAATTTCTCCCGCCTCCCCATACTCTGAACTCCTCCCCAACACCTCAACTCTCCCCAACTTTCACCCTTCAAAAGCAATCTTTTGAAAACCCCCCTCTTCAGGATTGCCTATGACCAGAATAAAAACGCGTCACAAAACCCCACAAACATACTGCCCCTCCCTTCTTTTCCCTCCCCCTTCCTGTAGATTTTACCTTCGCGGGGAGGGGGCCCCCTCTCCCTCGACCTTTTTGTTAGTCAAGTTTGCACTATTTTAAATGTTTGACTTTTGTTATGTTGTAACCCCGAAGACAGCGCCCTGGAATCAATGGCGCTATAAAATAAATAATAATAATAATAATTTTGTTGATCTTTAAACATGTAGGCAAAGGTAAATAAAGATTGTTACCAAATACATTGCTGTTCTGATTTTGCTTCGCTTTTGAGTTGGAGTATTTCTTATTTCCTTTTTTTGTATACAAGCTTTTCTAGTTACTAACCACCTCTCTCTACTCTAACAGGCTATAGCTGCAGTGGCTGGGATGGTGACGTCACTCTCTGCTAAGTGTTCTCTTCAAGACAGAGCTTGTTTATATTACTTTATAGCAAACCGTCACAGGTGGTGCTGCAACCCAAACTTCGGGCTGTGGCCGCACCCGTATCCATGCTGTGGTTTCCTTGCCAGGTTTTAGTGGTTCTGTGACCCACACATCGTGCCATTGGCGCACTTGTAGCCCTGTTTCCATGCTTAGTTACTCACCTTGCCACATTGCTGCTTCTCTGTGTGTCTCTGCCAGCCAGTGCATGCGTTACCAATCCCTTGGTCGCACGCTGGCTCAGTAAAAGAGCCAACGTACTGGTAATTGCCTATATATTCTGGCCACTTCCTTCATGCCTTGCTAGCTCTATTGTGCCTGCAGCCATAGAGAAAGCATGTCCTTAAGTTCTAGTTCTGCCCTGTATTTGAACCTTGCTTCCGACCACTGACCACGTTTGCCTCCTGCCTCCCCTGACCTTTCTGCCTGTCCCCGACTATGAGTTTGCCTGCCGATTTTGTACCACACTGAAGCCCAGCTACCACTGCAAGCAAGTCGCATCAGGGATAGCGACCTGGGTGTCTCCCGCTGCACCATCCCAACCTGCCTTGCGGCAGGCTCTGGTGAAATCCGGGGGGCATCTTAAACTCCGCTCCCTGACGTGGCTTACACTACCGCTTGCAGTGATCCAGAGGGTCCACATTCTAGCCATCTTTACACAAACTTTAACCTTTTAGAGCTCTGTAGTCATGTGCACTTCTATTTATAAACCTCCAGCACTAATGTCTCTATGAGGGTCAGCTAGGAACAGCAAAGCTGATATGCCAATCACTGCTGCAGAACCACCCACAGCCCGAAGAGGAATTGGAAGCCTGATGCTGGATGTGGCTCTGTGATACAGCATGGTGGGACAATCCATTTAAGTGACCTAGACTAGGACAAGAACTGGAGACTCCATTTTCGATAAAGAAACAGACAAGTGAGAAAAATGTTGGCGCCTTTTACAGATGCCTAATGGTTCCTTGTGTTGGATATGCCCAAACTTATATCCCTGAAATATTGTAAGCATACCATAATATACCATGTTATACTGCATCAGCTTACTATACTACCAGATTACATAAATTCCAGCCTAATTTTTTAAATAGTTTGTCACCCCAGAAGTTTATTTGATTTACTTTGGTCTTGCCTTGAAGTACAATAATTCTGGTAACAAGTAGCCAAGCTTCGTTACGATAAAATAGGGTGTCCTGTTGTCGATGACCATAGACCCTGTCTTTTTTTTTTTTTTAGACACAGAGGATTATTCATACTCTTTTGATCTTACTTTCCTAACCAAGGTCCTTGTAAAAGTGTTGTCTGGTATTGGCTAGTTAATCATACCTCTACACCAGGGGAATGGATAAATTCAGTTAATACCTCTCTGCCACTTAAGAACTACATTTATCACCATGAAGGTTGTCTGGATAAGTTCCTCCAGATTGGGCATTGCTGGTCTGCCTCCAAGTCTACACAAGAAATAAACAGGTCCCTTGTGGTGGCAGTGGTCCAATAACCTAAATAGACATATTTCATGGAATTGATCCAGCACGGCAATTAAAGGGGTTTTGCCACAAAGTGAGTTCCTTACCTCTTATCTGCTCAGGGGAGAATATAAACAAAGCATGCTGAGTCATGCAGGGGGGAGAGGGATGAGGGTGAGCAGAGAGCGAGGAAGCAGGGAGCGTCTCTAAAGTTTACTCAAATAATAACATTACAACTGTGGATTCTCTATACAGCAGACAGACTCCTACACTGCACTTTCTCCCCAGCCCATTGCAAGCTCCTTCATGTTCCCTGTCATCAGATAAGAAGTGCAAACACGCAAGCGGCCAGATCAGCTCCTGGTCGTGTCTAATGTAAACTTTCAGGAAACTAAGGGGGACTGAGCAATGCTGTAGCTCTCACAGGCTTCACTTTTTGTAATCACATATATTTTAAAAAAGTGATTAAATACCCATTTTGGAGGATCCCACGTCAACATTACATCATGGCAAAACCCCTTTAAGTTTTCTTATTAAAAATACAAAAGTTTTATTTGTTAAAGTACTCTCATAAAACCATCATTCAGCATTGGGCAGTGCAAGAGTAGCGAGGAAAAGAGACACACTCTGGTTCTCACTTACGCATTTCGAGCAGTATTCATCCGCTCTTAGCTCATAACAACAGTTAGACTGAAACCCCTGCTTATATGTACATAAAACACATGTGTTGTAGATACAAATATTAATTAATTAATTAAATGATTAGACGCTTACCAAGAGAGACAATGTATAACCTCGTCCTGAGTGTTGCGAGACGACCGGAAAACCCGCATGTGCTGGCTTCTGGACATGCGCTCTAGCAAATTTGACACAAGTAATCAAAACCGGACATATTGCTACTGTTAATGAGTAAATTGAATCCATAGATTGCATAGCTGTATCCTGAGATCTATCTGGCACTTTCAAAGTATATGTCAAAGGATCTCGGGTACAATTTTCACAAGTGCCTATAGTATACAACACTTCTATCCTGAGCAATAAGAATTCTGCATTATAAGGTGTACATAATACATATTTATCAAAACATGTCAGAAATCTAAAGCGGGGAGAAACACTTGGTGTGTCTAACGTGCAAATGGAACACAGAAACAACAAAACAAATAGTGCTAAAAAAGAAAATAAATGAAAAAGTGATTATTAAAAATAAAATATTTTTTCGTAACCTAATTATTAATAAAAAAAATACCTAAGGTTTATCTCCCCCCTGAAGATCTAAACCTTAGGCGTGAAATTACAGTATGTTCCATTACTGATTTTATATTGAGCACTTTTTATTAATAATAATTTGATAAATACAGTTGAAACCAGAAGTTTACATACACTATATAAAAAGACACATATGCTTGTTTTTCTCACTATCTGACATGAAATCAGAATAAACCTTACCTGTTTAGGTCAATTAGGATTACCAGAATTATTTATATTTGACAAATGCCAGAATAATTAGAGAGAGAATTTTAAGGCATTTTATTATTTTCTGCAAAGTCAAAAGTTTATTTCATTAGTGTTTGGTAGCATTGCCCTTAAACTGTATGCCTTGGGTTAAATGTTTTGGATATCCTTACACAAGCTTCTCACAATAGTTGGTAGGAATTTTGGCCCATTCCTCCTGACAGAACTGGTGTAACTGTGCCATGTTTGTAGGTTGCCTTGCTCGCAATTGCCTTTTCAGCTTTGCCCATACATTTTCAATAGGATTGAGATCAGGGCTTTTTGATGGCCACTCCAAAACATTGACTTGGTTATCCTTAAGCCACTTTGTAACCAGTTTGGCAGTATGCTTCGGGTCACTGTCCATTTGGAAGACCCATTTCCGCCCAAGCTTTAACTTCCAGGCTGATGTATTGAGATGTTGATCAGTATTGCCACATAAACTTCTTTACTCATGATGCCATATATTTTGTGAAGTGTACCAGTCCCTCCTGCAGCAAAACAACCCCACAACAAGATGCTGCCACCCCCGTGTTTCACAGTACGGATGGTGTTCTTAGCTTCTAAGATTCTCCCTTTTTCCTCCAAATGCAACAATGATCAATATGGCCAAACAGTTTCGTCAAACCAAAGGACATGTCTCCAAAATATGTAGGTCTTTGTTGCTGGTGAATATGTAAGTCTTTGTTCCTGTGTGCATTTGCAAACATTAATCTGACTTTTATATGTTTCTTTTGGAGTAATGGTTTCTTCCTGGCATTTCAGCCCATGTTGATATAGTACTCGTTAAACTGTGGATAATGACACAATCTTACCAACTTCCGCCAGCATCTTCACAAGGTCTTTTGCTTTTGTTCTTGGGTTGATGTGTACATGTCAGATGAAAGCATGTTCATTTCTGAGTCACAGAACTCATATCCTTCCGTACATGGGTGCCTGATGGGATAAACTGGCAACCTATTTTTGTTTAATATTTCATAGGCTACCTGTTCTTGCTATCGGTTGTATGTATTGCCTATAGGTTCCATTTATCTTTTGCTGTCTCCTTGCTTGCGACCCTACCAGTCTCCATTTACTCCAATATTTACATAGCTTTACTTTGTCCAAGAACGTACATAAGGTTTATGAACTTTCGCACTGTAATTCCTAGCTTCCTGTTGGGGTAAACTGAGTTTTTTTTTTTATGTCTTTTGATTTGAGACTATAAAACATCTTTATTTGAGTCAGATTGATCTCCATAATGAACCTCTGTATTCTTGGTTTGAAGTGTCTAGTTTTTCTGACATACTCTCCATACTTTGTTATGGTGTCATCTGTTTATCAGCATTTGCTGCAATAAATTAGAGTTTGTTAAAAAAAAAAAGTGACCTAAGGGCTTACATCCTATTTAAGGATTCTCAGTACCCAAATTCTCAGTCACTGCATACAGTATGACTTCACCCTTAGGTTTTGTTTATATGTATCTTTTTTGCAGTTCTTCTTAACTTCTGTTTTTTGGGTTATCATACAACAACCTTATAAAAATATTCAAATAATGTCATGAACCAATTCCAAAAGGAGTCGCAGTGTTAAAGTGAAAACGTTCCTGCACCTGAAACTTTTAAAACATCTCCAGAACCTATAGTTTTATGACTGTGGCAATGGCTACAATTCTTATTCTTGCTCTAGTTAACTCACTTCTCTGTGTTTTCCTCTCCCACTTCCAGTCTATCTTGAATGTAGAAGCCAAGCATATTTTTCTCTCTACCCTATACACTGATGCTTCTACCCTGTGCCAGCACTGATTGCCCATTTACTTTACAATTCAATTTGTCACTCATAACGCTGTATTTCTCTTCTGTATATCTCCTCCTAAATCTCGGTTTACCACCCTACCCAGACTTTAGAAGGATTGTCCCATCTCACACTTTGAATATCAATATGATATGCCACCAATATATGAAATGTATGAGTCCCACCTCTGGACCAGACTCTAACTTGAGAATGGGCACCTGAGAAGTGGTCAGAACTGTCCCATTGATTTCAGTGGCGTTCCGAGTACAGCTGATGACTAGTGTTGAGCGATTATGTTGGCCATCGACATCGGTCGATGGTCAATAGTCGACCATCATCGACAAGATATTCGATGGTCGATGATAGATTATGATCGATGACCATTAAAGTCTATGGGAGAGCAACAACACCTTCATTCTTACAGCCAAACAGGGCTGGAGAAGCTGGAATTAACATCCACACCAGTCAAATGGATACGTGCTACATCTTAGGCACAACACGTAGGTTATAAAAGCCACAGAAAAAAAGTCACACACCATTCACTATCCCTGTCTTGCACCACAGCATGAGCCTTAAACCTGCATGACCCACAAGTTAAAAAGTGCCAGAAGGCAGTATGATTTGAACCATCATTTTACTTGAACTTGATATTGACTATACCTGTCCTGGGCCACAGCATGAGCCCCAAACCTGCATGAACCCAGATTAAAAAGTGCCGGAAAAAGGAGTCTTTCAACCACCATTTTAGTTTCACTGGACATTGACTATACCTGTCCTGGGCCACAGCATGAGCCCCAAACCTGCATGACCCCAGATTAAAAAGTGCAAGAAAAAGGAGTCTTTCAACCACCATTTTAGTTTCACTGGACATTGACTATACCTGTCCTGGGCCAAAGCATGAGCCCCAAACCTGTATGACCGCAGATTAAAAAGTGCAGGAAAAAGGAGTCTTTCAACCACCATTTTAGTTGAACTGGACATTGACTATACCTGTTCTGTACCACAGTATGACCATTAAACCTGTCTGACCCCCAAATTAAAAAGTGCCGGAAAAAGGAGTCTTTGAACCACCATTTTAGTTTCACTGGACATTGACTATACCTGTCCTGGACCGCAGTATGACCATTAAACCTGTCTGACCCCCAAATTAAAAAGTGCCGGGAAAAGGAGTCTTTGAACCACCATTTTAGTTTCACTGGACATATACTGTCCCTGTCCTGGGTAGTGCTTGCCCCTCCGTATGAGTGCGGACCAATTGAGCTTCACTTGGAAATACTGGTGGTTAACGCTCCTGTTACACCCAGGTGCCCTTTTTCTTGGCATTCTTTTTCTCATTTTACTCAACGTGCTGGAGGAAATTGTCTCTGTACTTTGTTCTCTGTCCGTGCTCCATACTCCATGTCCTCTGAATAACCTACATCTGGTCAAGTTTTCCTGTACCTCCCTTGTACAATTCAGAGGAATTTTTTTTAACAGCTATTTTGTACATGCAAGTTTTTTAGTAGTTTAATTCTAGAAAACACATTTTTAAAATAGGATGGAATCCCACCATGTCTTTGTTTCTCTTTTTTTAATTGTATTAAATGGATTGTCTCAATACAGGGATTGATAGCTATGTTAAAGATCTTGCAAAAACAAGTCATTTTGCAATATGTGTCCATTAACAGTGTCCTACCTATTCCTGTTTCTGACAGCACCATCACCCTTGAGCCACTCTTGACAATTGTGAAGAACAAATGTCTGTTAGAAACAACATTTTTTTTATAATAGGACCTGTAGTATAGCTGCATGTCACAGCAAAATGCCCCCAAAAATTCAAAGCATGACCCTTGAGCCACTTTGGACAATTGTGAAGAACAAATGTCTGTTAGAAACAACATTTGTTTTACAATTGGACCTGTAGTAGCAAAGCAGCATGACCCCATTTCAAAGCAGCATGACCCCAAAAATTCTAAAAATGACTTCTCAGCCACTGTTAAAAATTGTGAGGGAGAAATGCCACTTAGAAGCCACATTTCTGTTCCAAAGGACCATGATTATTGCTTTATCTCACAGCAACATGACCTCAAAACCATTGACAATGCGAAAACTTCTAAAGATAAAGTGAGTAAATGGAATACGGTGTTGTCATGAAACCTTGCTGTCTTTTACAGTCTCCTCACAGCAAAACCAGCAAAATGAACTGTTGGGAAAAGAGAATAAAAATTGCAGTAAGAAATGATCATTTTAAAAAAAAGTTTTTTAAGAGGACCATTTCTGTTTGAAGAGGAATGTGAAGTAGACCGGCAACTAAATCGGTGACCTCGGCAATTGGAGCCACAACATCATCAGAGATCCATGCCTGATTCATCTTGATGAAAGTCAAACGATCCATATTATCTGTGGAAAGCCGGATGCGTTTGTCTGTAATGACTCCTCCAGCTGTGCAGAAGGTCCGCTCAGATATCACGCTGGCTGCTGGGCAGGACAACACCTCTATGGCGTGGCGAGCGAGCTCGGGCCATTCCTCCATTTTGGATACCCAGAAGTCTATTGGGTCCGGAACACATACAAAAACATCGGTGTTGAGACGCAGATAGTCGTGCATCATGATCTTAAGCTGGTCGCTGGGTGTTGTATGTGTGCCCTGCATTGCATGCGTTGGTGAGGTGGTAAATAAAGATTGCCAAGGTCACCCATTAGGCTTCTGCCACCTTGCCTGCGCGCTGCGCCGCTAGGCTACTTGGCACTCTATGCGCACGTCGCTGTGTTTTTCCCACCTGACTTTGGGGAACTGAAGAAACCCAAACAGATGTTCTAGTTGATCAATCAGCAAGGTCTCCATTTCCTGCATTTTACTCTCTTTTTGGGGTGGGTGGGGGGAAAGTGCGATTTTTTTTTTGTACGGGGATCCAGGGGGTGGCCCCCGAAACTGTGTTCTTTTTTGAGGGGCCGTAATGCGGGGATCATGTTGGAGGAATGGGCATCCAAGCACTCATTGAGGATGGAGCTTGATTTCCCAACCCTTGGGTCGGGGCACTAGAAAAACTGTTTTCCTCACTTCCCCCCCCCCTCAATTTGCCCCAAACCTTTTTCCAAGGCAGGACGCGTAAGGTCGGTGTCTAGGAATACCTCCCCCTCCTCCTCCCTTCCCCCGGCAAGCTTAAACACAGCCCTACTTGCCTGAGATGATGCCCCTGGATGTTGGCCACCTTGCACTACCCCCTGGCCCCCGAACCACCCCTAATGAAGACCGATGAAATTGAAAACTGTTGGGCCTGTGATTTGAGAGAGAAAGGCCCCGTGTCCGCATCTGGCCCCCGTCTCCCCTCCGCGCGGGCGGGCCCCTGTTGTTTCGAGTGTCCAACGATCTTTCCCAGAACTAAGATCACCACAATGCTATCTGAAAAGGGGCATTGTCCGCACTGACCTTTTTGGGTGGTTTCTTAAAAAAACGGCAAGGATTTTGAGAGCTTTTTCACCTCCTCCACTTGGGTGGCTCAAACCCCCGGGGTCCGCACCGCGCTTGTCGGCCATGGTCATTCAACTGCGTAAGGGCTTGCGCTGCTGCCCAATCGCGGGGAAAGCAGTGGGGGTGGAATTCCAGCGTGTTGCCACTCAACAATGAGACTTTTTATGGGGAGGCCGAGCTGACCTGCAAGGGCAGCCAGGCGGGACGATTGCGGGGTTTCGAATGGCGGAAGTGCAACTTAGACTTCGGCCTTCCTCGCGGCAGTCCAACCCGGGAGCGCTTTAGAAATTTCGGGACAACAAGGTTCATGACATGTCCGGGAGGGATGTGCTCCAGCCTACGATCTTAAGGGGGGCCAGCAGTTTTTCGCCCTTATCGCACCCACCTTCCCGGGCACAAGGGTTTTTTCTTGTCACCCAGCCAGGCTAAGTCTCTTTTGCGGAAGCCGCCCAAGCTCCTGCCCCTGTGTGTGGACGGTCTCCAAAAAAATTTAAATTTTTCAACACGGCCTGGTTTCTCTGGGAACGTGATGCCCCCAGAGGCCTTGGGAGAAAGAAACCTCACCACCCCGGGCTTTTTGAAGAGGTGCGCCGAGCCTGAGAGCCACTGTCACCCCCAGAGACATCCACCCAGTCACCCATGAGCGTCACGAAAATTACCCCCTTGGCCGTGTTTACTAGCCCAGTTCGGGGGTCAGATGGTTTTTCCCGGGCCACAGAGCAGACAACGCGTTGAAATTTTAGATGACAGGGGCGGGCCCGGGGCAGGGGGGCTTTTTGGCAAAGAAAGCCTGCCCGGGAAATTAGATTGGGGGGCAGGAAAGGGCCATGAGTGGGGGAACCCCATCTGTGCCCCAGACGGAAAGGCAACATTTCCAAGGAAAAAAGCCGGAAGGGGACTTTTCAGGCTTTTGGTTGGGGGATTTTTTTGGGTTAAAGTCTTCTTCTGCTCCCAAACCTGGAAGACAAAGGCTGGTGCTAGACTGGCCGCTGTAGGGCGTGAGGCACAAACTGGCGGAGGAGAAGGGGGTAGATGGGTCTCTGGTGTGCTGGTGGTCCCGGGGCAACGGTGGAGGTGAAGCGGAGGTGTCCTTTGATCATGACCGAGAACAGGGGCACTGAGGAACGTTTGGGGTGGGGGGGAGGGGGGCGGAGACGAGGGGGTGACGGGGTTTGGGGGCCCCCGGCTCGTGGGGCCTTTTTTGGCCCAAGTGTTGCCTCCATTTAAATCATGCATTCGCGCTGTGACTAGCTTTTTGGTGGGGGTTAACCACCTAAGGTTCTTGCCTCTACTTATGCGTTTCGGAAAAGCGGCATATGAATCACTGGTAATCAGGGGCTTGCTCAAAGAAGGCCGGTTGAGAGGTCCGGGACCTTTTTTGAGGGCGATAAGCGAAAGTGGGGTTTGCGCTGACCGTGGCTGGCGAATCAATCAGCGGACTTCTCGACCGCCCTCTCCCTTTTTTGGGGGAACCCGTACTGCACTACCCCACGTCTTCCTCCCGTCCCGTGATTAAGCGTCGCAAGCAAATTCTGCTGAAAAGACCCGATGGATCCGCAATGTCGTCATCACATCAACATAAACATGCTTCGTCGTCCTGACTTTCTGATCCAGGAAACTGCGGGCACAAGCAAGAGGGGCGCAAGGCATTGCCGACCCCCCCGGGATTTTTGCCGATTGACCGGTTCCTTCTCCTCCTTGATGGCATCATAACTGGGGTCAGAGCAGAGAAAAAACATCCTCTTTTCCCTTTGATCTTTTTTAAAATGCCTTCTGACCCCACCCATTTTGTCATCAAAGAGCTTCAAAAAATGGGTTATCCACAGTGGTGGGTACACGATTGACATTTGGGGTGCCCTTGCTTTATGTTGGACGGATGCTATGAGACATTTGGGGGCGGTGACTGGGAGGACAAGGGGTAAGATGCTGATGCAGGTTCATTAAAACCCCGAAAGGGCAGATGGGGGACGCTGCTGTTACTGAGATTACAGGGCCCTACCCAGTGATGCGGCCTACGTCCCCCAACTGAAAATCCGCTGGGATGCTGTTGTCACCAGCACTGGAAGGAGCACCTTTCTCTCGTACCTCTACCTCCATGTCCTACCCCCCCCCTTTCTCGTTACCACCTGAATTTCGTCCCATGTTCAAAATATAAAATTTAGAAGGTATGGAAGGTTTTGAAAGTCTCTAAATTTAAAAAACCAAATAACAGCTATTTCCAAATCCCTCAAATCAAACAAAAATTTCTGGATTCAAATATAACGCAAAGTAGATCTATCAACAAAGCTTGACTACCAAAAGTGAAAAAAAAAACCTGTCTGAAATGTTACGGATATTAAAAGGGTTTTTTGGCACCTTTCAAAACACCTGTGGTGATACAAAATTGTTGTATTTAATTTAACTGCAAAATAGATCTTCAACAAAAACTGGCCTGCGCCAAAGTGAAAAAACACGTTCAGTAATGTATTCGGGTAATAAAAGGTATTTTTTGGGCCCCCATCAATTCACCTGTGGGGGCTACAAAATTGCTGAAAACAAAAATTTAAATGCAAAGTAGATTATCAACAAAGTGGCCTGCGCCCAAAGTGAAAAAAAAACGTATCGTAATGGGATTCGGTAATAAAAGGTATTTTTTGGCACCTATCAATCACCTTGGTGATACAAAATTGTGTTTCAATTTAAGGCAAGGTGCCTCAATACAAAGCTGTATGCGCCCCAAAATGAAAAAACACATATCGTAATTATTCGGGGTAATAAAAGGTATTTTTTTGGGACCTACAATTCCCCTTGGTGACTACAAAAAATTTCTGAAATTCAAATTTAACTGCAAAGTGATCTATCAACAAACTGGGCCCGCCCAAAGTGAAAAAAAACTATTTTGTAATGTATTCGGATAATAAAAGGGGATTTTTTTGGGACCCATCAACCTGTGCGACACAAAATTGCTGGATTTTTAATTTAACTGCAAGGTGGCTATACAACAAAGCGGGAAGGGCAAAAAATTTAAAAAAAACACCCCATCTGAAATTAACTGAAAATAAAAGTGGGGTTTTGCACCTAACAAAAGAGACCTGCAGTTATAAAAAGATGTGTTCCCAATTTTAAATTCAGGGGCCCATATCCCGGAAATATTTCAATAGAAACGTTTAATAATAAAGCATTGGGAGTGCAATGTCTACACTAAGTCTTGGTGAATTTTTCCATATTTTTTATAAGCTTGTCTGTGTTCGCCCGTGGGGGGCCCCCCCCCTCCCCCCCGCTCCCCCCTCAGACTGTACAGCGGTAGAAACTCCTTTAAAAAATTTTTACCAACTACTAAAATCTTCCCATCTCTGTCTAACTAAGTTGTAAGGACACAGCTAACATAGAGCTTTCTCTGTGAAGAAAAAAAAATGGGTAAATTTTGCTAGCTGTTTGGACACAGGAGAGCGCAGTCTACGCTTGAACCGAGAGACACTGATCATGAACGGGAAAAGGGTGTTCTATGTAAAAAAAGGCATGTGATTTTTTCCAGCCAATCGCAAACCATTCATCCCCTCATGACGTCGCACAAATCCACCCGCCTTTCTGTAAGTGATTTCTGGCCCCAAATGACAGGAAGCGCCGAAAATGGGGGCCCATATTAATAGATGATGCACAGATTTTTTAAATAAATTATCGCATGGGCTAAAAATTTTTGATCAACATAAAAACTGTGCCGATTTCAACTTTGTCGATAATAATCGCTCAACACTATTGATGACTAAAATTCCTAAGAATTATCAATACTTTCCTGCACACATTGCTCATTAATGCACTTCAGATATTGGCTGACAGATTGGCTCATGCAGCTTTTTGTGCACTACACTAGTTACAGTAGTATAAAAATTTAGTCTACCATGGAAAGGGTCTTTTACCCCGCATCACGCTACTTCCCTTTAAGATTGTAACTCTTGTTGGGAGGGGATTACTCGTTTTTCTAATTGTTAATTAATTTGTTCTGCTTTTCCTTGTACTTGTATTTCTGACCTGTAAAGTGCTGTAATATGCTGGTGCTGTATAAAGATGACTTAAAACGTTATTGTATAATTTTGGTTCATAGCTTGTATAGAAAAAGAAGTAGGATTTTTCTAGGGTTTTCACCTAAGATTCTTTAGAGGGAATAATTGAGGGGAATTACGAGCTGTGGAGAAAACACCATGAAGCTTGTACTTCAGTGAGCGGAAATTTGGCATGGGATTTTTTTTTACTGATAATTATACACTAGCACAGATTACCAGATAGGTTTACAGTAAATCTGCATGTCCTGGCCTTGCTTTAGGGCAAAACATAACAAATCCTTAAGTTTCAGGACCACAGACTAGCTGACACAACCGTGAACTTATAAGAAGTGGTCAGGATAAATGTGACTAACCAAAGAGTATAGCATATACAGTAGTAAGTCATAAGAATAGGAGAACCTGTGGCCATTACTGACATGACCATTTTAGTTAATACTTGTGTTTCCCTTAAAATACCAAATCTGGAGCATCTTCTCTCAGCATCTCTCCCTTTGTGGTGCTTTTCATCTGTTATTCTTCCTAAATTTGTATTACTGAATCTGTCAGGTGGGTGTTAACATTTGAGGGTGTATCCTTGCACAGTCTAACATTGTCCAATCGGGCAACATCAATGTGTGCGGGGGACAAACCCCTTTGACAAGGAAAATTTTTAGACCCAGCGACGATTCTTTATAATTTTAGAAGAAAAAAGGGGAAAGTTCACACGGCTTACTGTATGCCCCGCGATTATGCCGGGTATTCGCAGATTTGCGCTGTTCGGCACGTACTCCCTTGACGCGGTTGGGGCGGCAGCCAGCCGGCCCCATAGGCATGCATTACATGCAGCGCATACAATACGATCGAATTGAATGAGCGGGAAGAGGAGGTGTAATCCATAGTTCTCTATGAAACTGGGGTTTACTGTAATGTTTGGGGGTGCTTTTCGCTTGTATTAGAGCGCAGACGCCGAAAAAATACTTTGCGATATGGCCCCCAAAATAAGCCATGTGAAAATAGCCTAACAAGGAACACCCACAAACGGGGTTTAAAAAACAAGATGCTCCAAAAATTTTTAAGCTTGGGGAATACAAGTATTTACTGACACAGTCATGGGACATGGCTTTGGAGAAAAGGGGTATGATGTGGTGTACAATGCCGTGTGCTAAAATGTATCCAATGTGTGTGGCACAAAGTGAACAAATTAACAGAAAGTGTAAACTAAGACAAACCCCGCTAACTTCACCAGTTTTATTAACACTATGATGAATGTGGAGCATTGTAAAATGGTCTAGTCCAGGTTTATTCTAAGTACTAGACATTATTATAAACTGCCAAATGATTGCAAAAAATATTTTTTTTCCCATAAACAAATTTTTTAACAGTCACAGTTGTTCATTGTAACTACATCCCAAATATCCATCATCCCCGGAATTATTTTTGTTCACCTCTTTGGGGGATTTTCGGGTTTTTTCCTTGACAGATGTTTTCGTCGATTGATTTGAGAACTGTCGTTTGCAGTCCCTCCCCAAGAGGTGAGTATTCATTATAAGTGAATGACAGTGAGCAAGGCATAGGCAGGGAATTCCATTTTATTATAAGAGGGTGACCTACATTTTGTTATTAAATTACGCACTTACAAAAAAAGTACCAATTAGCTGGAAGGATAATGACAACCATGAAGAGAACATGCAAAGAGTAGAGGTGAAACAATGTATACATTTTCAGCACAGTTTTTACAAATCGATGTAAGATTTCTAGCTGTGACTTGTTTCTTACTGGCAGCATTTGGTTATTTGTCCTTAAGGCATAAGTGAATATATATAGATTTGGAGGCAGAAGCTGGATAGGAGACTTCACTAATCATGGATAGAACAAAATATGAATAGTAAAAATGCAGATTTTATTTATTTTTAAATGTTTTTTTTCACTATGCTGTTTCACAAAGCCACAGCCGGCTTCATACTCACACTTTCTGGTCAGGCTGAGGGTGGTTCTACAGCAGTGATTGGATAACAGTTTTTGCTATTCCTACAAAAAGTTACAAAAATATGATTTCAGGAGATTGTTAAAAGTATGCACAAACTACGAGCCCCAAAGGGGTTTTAAATTTGTCATAAAAATAAACCCAGCAATAACACCCAGCATGGAGTGAGTCATCATTTTCAGACAGGGCAGCTGGAGAAATGAGAGCAGAGAGAGCAACCTAGAGAAACTTGTGTAAACAAACAGCAGATAAAATCTTCTCTATTTCCTAAACAAAGCAAAATTAGTGCAGCAATGAATTTTAACCCAATACTTTTTTTCACCTTTTGCCCAAGTTTTTAACTAAAAAAATTGTGGGGCAAAAAACCTCTAATGAAAATAAAACCCACAATAAAAGAATAAGGCAAATACCAAACATAACCAAATTATTCTAACTGTTGTCCTTAAAAAGTTGAATAAAGCTGAATAAAATTGTGGAAATCACATAAAAAAGAATGGAGAATAGTTTGCAATGGGGTGCAAGTGCAACCTAGTATACGTTGTGAATGGAAACTTTCAGGGGCCCATTCTAAAATTTCGTCCCAAAATGAAAGCCCAAAACCACAGAATTTATGGCATATCCTATCAATATGCCATAAATGTCTGATATGGGAACACCCTTTTAAAAAAGGGAACCTTTCACATTGAAAATGCGAGCATGTTATAGAGCATAAAGAGCAGATTGAAAATGTATTCGAAAAAAGTTTTCAACAGAACAGTTTAAAATTTGAGTCCCTGCTTGTTCTGGGTTAGAAAGCCCAGAAGCCAGTGTGTATCAGCCATCTCTGATCCAACCACAAAAACGGCTCCAATCTTTTGATAAGACCGCCCACGGATCCTAAACCCAAAAAAAGCGTTTAAACAATAAAACAAGTTCTGCTGAACATTTCCACACAAAGCTATACATCAATCTACTCAGCTATTCCTACTCTAAAACGTGCTGCCAGACGGCCAGGTAATATGTGACAGGTTCCCTTTAAATTATTTACTTTAAAAAAAACTCCTTAGATCTAATCCTGCTGTAGAGTTTTATAATGTATTAAGAGTTTAAATCACTTCATCGCTGTTTTGTGATCGTTTAATGACAGGTAAGATCAGGCCACCTGATCTTCCCCTGCTTTGTATAGTGTGGAGAACATTACCTACACTGATAATGTACACTAGGGGCTGTTTTGAGTTTTCTATGCTTGAAATAGAAAAAATCCCCCAGGGGGTCCCTCCACCAAAAAACCCCAAAAAAATTTACGAGAAAAAGAACAAAAGGAAGGGGCAGCCAAATCCCCCTTTGAAAAATATAAACGTAGGGAAAAATTTTGCAAGAATAAGTAAAGTGCCCCCCCCACTTTTTAGCCAATTTTTGGGTTTTCCCGGACCACCAGTGAAGTTGATTGTTAGGGCCCATCTTACAGCTACTGCACATACTGAACATACCACTTGCACTCTGCCTCACTTTATGTGTCTTTCTCCTTGAAAAGCATCCCCAGACCTACTGTTCTCAGGTGCCCACCTGGGGGTTTCCCCCCGCCCACTTTTGGCCCCGTCCAAGTCTAACTGCATACATAAAAACACACTAGACAGAAGCCAACATTCACACACTTAGGACACATGCCACACATATCATTCACACATAGGGCACATGGGCCCCCCCCAAAAACTTCAGTCTTCCCGGTACCCTGCCACACAAAGGACACACCCATTTTCAAAAAAAGGGGGGGTAAGCTGCACACAACCCCTTTAAAGCAAAGGAAACCCTGTCAAAAACTGCCCCCCATAGGACACACCCCCATTCCCCACATAGGGCCTGCCACACACACCATTCACTTAGGAACCCCAGCCACACACTGACTCCTAGACATACCCCATTCAAACAAAGGGGGAAAAACTGCCCACCAAACCCTTTTTCACAAAGAACAACCAAACTACACACTCTATTCACACAAAGGACAAATGCTGGATACCCCTAAACTACTTTCAAACCCTTAAAATAAACACAAACAGTTACACCTAGAACACATCACACAATAGCAAACCAAAAATTTTTGACATATATTTCCTAACCCCCCCTGTTTAAAAAAAAAAGACCTCGCATAGATTTGGTCCCCCCCCCCCCCATTTTTTTATTCCTCTTCCCATTCTTAATTTTTTTGGGTTAGGGGAAAAGATACCCTGAGGGGATTTTTCCAAGGGAAAGGGAAAAAAATACATTAAAAAATAAAACAAACAAAACATGTGTCTGCAGAATATGTATAAAATGATAGAGCAGATAGTACTCAGATGTTAAATCCCTTGACGCTCAAGAACCAATGATCCTGTGGTCCCCTGCTGATCTCATGAGCTGATAGCGGGTGGGATAATAGAAGCGCGGTTCTTGGTCTCAAGGGGATTCCCAAAAAAACCCATCTGGTGGAAGTATGAGCTACACAATTTAGAGGGACGCTGTGGCCATTTTTTTCACCCAAAAAAAAACAAAATAGGGAAAACCCCCAATTTTTTTTTTTTTGACGCCCTTTTTTTCCTAAAATTTTTTTTCATTCTGTTGCCTGAATGAAAAAAATCCTTTGACTTTTATAGGAAAAAACCCCCTTTTTTAAACAAGGGTCTGTGGGCCGGGGAAAAATCACTTCACAGGAAAGGGGGAGGGGAGCTGTGACAAAGTCCCCAATTTGAATGGTGGATCCTTGTTTTTCTTACACATTGGTTTTTACCTCATTTTAATCCTTCCTGTTCGTTAATGAGGGGAACTGCTGAAATGTTTTCTCTACAAAACAAGAAATGTCAGACTGTTATTAGATCAAGTGACCCAGGTGTAAACTGCAGGATTTCTGGATTTTTTTAAAAAATATTGATATGGAAAAAAAAAAAAAAAAAACTGCAAATTAAAAAATTTTTTAAAAATAGGCAAATTT
>JAODAL010063230.1:0-19348 GCA_025379985.1 Phyllomedusa bahiana
AAAATTTGAGAAGGTAGGAAGGTTTTGGGGAAAATCTCTTATTAAAAAGACGGGGAAATCACACATTCTCAAATCCCTCAAATCAAAACAAAATTGCTGGATTTAAATTTAACTGCAAAGTAGACTTCAAAAAGTTTGACTGACCCAAAAGTGAAAAAAACACGTATTGAAATGATTACTGATAATTTTAAAAAGGGATTTTTTGGCATATCAATTCACCTGTGGGGTACTAAAATTTCTTATTCAAATTTAACTACAAGTAGCTCTATAACCCAAAACATGATGACCAAAAGTGAAAAAAAACACCTGTTTGAAATGTATACGGGATAAAAAAATGTATTTTTTGGCACCTATCAATTCTCCCCTTTGGGGACTACTAAATTGCTGTATTCAAATTTAACTACAAAGTAGCTCATGAAAAAAAAGTTGCTGACCAAAAGTGAAAAAAAAAACCCCGTTTAAATGTAACGGGAAATAAAAGGTATTTTTTGGCACCTATCAATTCACCTGTGGTGACACTTTAAAATTCTGTATTCAAATTTAAATGCAAAGTAATCATCAAAAAAAAGTTGACTGACCAAAGTGAAAAAAACCACTGTCGAAAGGTATTCGGGGTATTAAAAGGTATTTTTGGCACCTATAGTACACCCGTGGGGACTCCAAAGTTGCGGATTCAAATTTAACTGCAAGGTGGCCTATCAACACAGTGGCCTGGCCAAAGTGAAAAAAAACGTACTGAAATGTTTTCTGATAAAAAAAGGTATTTTTTGGCACCCATCAACTGTGGTACTACAAAGTTGCGGATTTAAAATTTTAAATGCAAAGTAGATCTTTCAAAAAAGCTTAATGACCAAAAGTGAAAAAACAGTATCTGAATGTAAAATTTGGGTTAAAAAAAGGTATTTTTGGCACTTTCAATTCACCGGGTGATACAAATTTCTGGATTCACATTTAACTGCAAGGGGCCTCAATGAACAAAAGCTGTAGTACGCCAAAAAGTGAAAAACACCGTATCTGAAATGAAATTCGGATAATAAAAGGTATTTTTTGGCCCCTTTTCAATTTCCTGTGGTGACTACAAAATTGCTGTATTCACATTTAAGTGCAAAGTAGCTCTCATCAACAAAGCTGTTACTGTGCCAAGTGTAAAAAACACGTATCTGAAATGTATTCGGAAAATGAAAGGTTTATTTTTGGCACCTATAAACCCTTTATGCTGACTACAGAAAAGCTGGATTCTAATTTAACTGCAAGGGGGGCTATATCAAACAAATCTGGAATGGGCAAAATTGAAAAAGAACACCTATCTGAAATGTATACTGATAATAAAAGTGGAGTTTTGCACCTAACAAAGAGACCTGCAGTTACTAGAAAAGATGTGTACCCTAAAAGTTCAGGCTGCCCAATATCCAGGAAATATTTCAATAGAAAACTGTTAATAATAAAGCTATTGCCAGTGCAATGTCTACACTAAGTCTTGGTGAACTATATCCAGTATTCTTTAAAAGGGGCTTGTCTGTGTTCGCCCCGGACCCTCCCCCCCCTCCCTCCCGTGGCTTTACAGCGGCAGATGCTCCTTTAAAATTCTCTCTACCTAACTACTTTAAAATCTTCAAATCTCTGATCTAACTAAGTTGTAAGGATCACAGTTAACAGTAGAGTTTTCTCTGTGAAGAAATAGAAAAATTTTTCGCTGAGCTGTTTGCTGAGCTGTTTGGACAGAGGCAGGGCGCACCTCCTACTGCTCTGAGACACTGACAGACACTGATCATGAACAGGAAGGGCTGTTCTATGTAAAATGAGGTCATGTGATTTTTCCAGCCAATCGCAACCATACACATCCCAGTCATGACGTCGCACACACACTCACCCTGCTCTATTTGTAAGCGATTTGCTGGCCGCCAAAATGACAGGGAAGCGCCGAAAATGGCGCGATATTTAATAGATTATGCACAGATTTTAACTAAAATTTTTCGCGTGATCTAAAAAAATCCGATCAACCTAAATACCGTGCCGATTTCAACTTGTCGATAATAATCGCTCAAGACTATTGACCAATCATATTCAAAAGGCGGCACAGTTCAAAATACAGTAAAAAGGCAGAAAAGAGCTGATTGGTTGAGCTAGCGGGCTATGCCGGCGAATCAGAGCGCGAGCTACTTTCTCATAGAGTTCTATGGGGAAAAGAAATGTTTGTGATTGGCTAACTTATTTGGACCAATGGGAGAGCGAGCGATGCTCTTATGGGTTTTCTAATGCAATCTGGAATAAAACTGTACATGGCCGAAATCAAATGATAAGACTACAGAAATTGTACCGATGTGTATATAAAATGAACAATAATATGGGGGTAACGAAAAAAAACATTAATTCAATAAAATCATGTTTATTTCTTTATTTTCGTTACACCCATACTATTGATCCTTGGCTAACGAAAGTGATTTTATTTATTTATTTTTTTTTTTTAAGTAGGTTTAAGGCGATTTTTTGATTCATACTCCGCACAGACATCTTTAATGATTTCTCGCTGTTTTCCAGCCTGTCTCGAATCGGAATACATGTTCGGCGCAGTCCCGCACTGCGCCTAAGTCCTGCACTGCGGCCCACACACTGGCGAGGCGCGGTGAACTTTTCCCCACATGTATGAGCGCACCTCCTTGGACGGCGAATCTTAGGCACAGCGCCGCACTGCGCCCATTTCCCTGCACTGCGCCCCACACACTGGCGAGGCGCGGCGGACTTTACATGATATGTATGAGCGCAATACCTCGGGCGGCGAATGTTAGGCGCAGCGCCGCACTGCGCCTAAGTCTCCGCACTGGGCCCCACACACTGGCGAGGCGCGGCGGACTTTACATGAAATGTATGAGCGCGCCCCGGCGCCGACATAACTCAGGCGCAGATTTCACCGAAAAACTGGCGGAAAGGTGCGCCCTGACGTGGCGAGAATCATACATGTCGCCCTTTGTGTCTACAAGGCATTACCCCCATGGAGAGTTGTTCCTCCAGATTTTGTCTCACAACACAAATAGGTTAGTAGATAGCTAAGGTGAATGGCCTTTATCTATGGACAACACAATGAAAGCCTTAGACCTAGACATTTTTCATACCTGGGGCCCAAAGGCTTTAGAAAGGAGTTATACAGCAGCTTTTTGCTGTTCCTAATTACTGTGGCTTCAGAAATAGGTTAAATTAAAAACAAATACAATGATCCTGGCCAAATTCTGGTCAGGAGCAACCTAACTGACTGATTAGGCAGGGCAAGTGAACTTGCAGTCAGTTAGGTTGCTCCTGACCAGAATTTGGCCAGAAATTTATCGTTTCACTTTACTTTGTTTGTCATGTAATAATGATGAAAATAATAATAATAATAAAATTAAAGGGGTTGCCTCACCTCACTTTTTTAAAAGAGCCAAAAGCGGCTTTCATTCATGATTCCTGTCTCTTCCTAGCCAGGCTGTTGGTGGTTCTATGACAGTGATTAGCCTTACAGCTCTGTATTCAAAGGTCTGCTAATTACTCTGACATGAGAGAAGAATATTTTTATCTAAAGTCCAGAGAAGATTCAGAGCTAAAGTAAACAAAAGTAATTAGTCTCCTTTGTTTGTAAGATCAGATAACATTCAAGCTCTCAAGCTGCCAACAGTTCTCTGTGGTGAACTCTGTGATGATGTCATTCCTGCCATCAGATAATCAAAGGGCAGGGGAGAGCAGCGCAGAGCAGGTAGGTAACCTAGAGAAACCTGAGTGCACTCAGAGCTGATAAAATCACTTTTATCTCCACAACAAAGAGAAATGAAGCAATCTATATAGAAAATGTCTTCATTAATTGTTCCATGTTGAAAGCTTATCTTTGTAGTGAGACAACCCCATTAAGTTAAGGTGACCATCATTTTTGTCCAGGCCAGTTTCACTGGTTTGTATTTTAAATTTTTTGGTTGAATCGCAATTCAAAATCAATGTCTGATTTTCGTTTGTTGATTTTCACTAAATCTATTATTATTTTTGTCAGTTTCAAGTTATTTCAGCAACCATTTTGTTTTTTTTTCTTTCTTTAAAGGGAATGTGTCATCAAAAATGACTTATTGTTTAGCTCACATTTTTATGTTCAACACATTTTTTAAGAATTTTTGGTTATTCTTTTTTTAATTTTCCATATCACTTTCAATATTTTTTAATAATTCTTAAGTCCTGCAGTTTTCACTTTGGCCACTAGGCCTAATAATAGTCTGACACTTCCTGTTCTGTACAGTTGTCTGCTCACTATCTGCACGAAGAGGGTCAAACTGAAAGGAGACACCAGTGTGAAAATATAACACAGGATCCACCAATCACAAGAGGAGATAGTCACTGTTCACCCTTTCAACTCCCTACACACTGATTTCTCCCCAGGTCACAGAGCAGGACTAGAAAACTCTCCTATAGAAGTGAATGGGACTGAGTCAGTCTTAAGACTCCTATGTGCATGAAGATATCGAAAAGCATCTCTCTGACTGCTGTTAAAGAAGTGCAAACAAGGCCTAGTAGACTTAAGAATTAAATTAAATATAAATTAAAAAATATTGAAAGTGATATGAAAAATTAAAAAAACAACCAAAAATTCCTAAAAAATGTGTTTAACATAAAAATGGGACTTAAACAATGAGTCATTTTTGATGACACATTCCCTTTTAACAGAAAAGTACCAACAAGTTTGTTCACATGTGTATATACTGTAATAAACCACACGGGGCCGTGGTGGACGGCCGATATGTATCACCGAGATGCCTGTTCTTGGTGTGGTAAAAAGCCATATAGTACTGGTGTCAGTGGCATTAGGCCACTGACACACGTTTCTTATACGTTTAGTATAACTGCTATGCAGTTAATCGGGTAGGCTTTTTACTGGAGTAGCCAAAAGAGCGGGGTGGGTTGGCTACTCCCATGTCCAGGTCCAGGCCTGTGTTTTGTTTCAGACCTATGTAAGCCTGGCAGGTCAGGTGAGCAGGGGGTGTGACCATAGGTGTAACTTTAAAGGGGTACAGAGGGGACTGGTCCCCTCACTTTTTTTCTGGGGTGAGGTAATCCCCCCCTTTTTAGCCAACTTCAATAAAATAATCCATTGATAAGATGAGAATACGGTAATATGAGGTGAGCTGGTCAGTAGGAGGAGAATTAACCCTTTGCTGCCACCTATATTTCTGTGCATTGGGGAACAGAGAAGGAAAGCTCGTTGTGTGAGTGCAGAGTGAGAGCTGATTGGGCGAGGAGGAGTCAGCAGGGACTGTTTCAGTAGTCAGAACGCTGCTCACAGTCCAGCACACTCTGTATTTGGGACTGTATCTTTCTCTCCCTTGTATACCACTTCCCCTATGCTCGGGCCTACATAGAGAAGGGAGCAAATGCCAAATTACCGGTACAGGAGGCAGTAAGAAGAACAAGGTGCTAGCGTTGTTGTGCATGTCTAGTATATACTGTATTATGTGAGGTGGGTATCATATGTGTATGTATGCCATGTTGTCTAGCCTATGTCACTCTTCCTGCACTTACGCCCGGGGAGAAATGAAGTGAATGGGGTGGCCCGCAGCATTTTAGAATGTGACTGGCCAGCAGTACTTCTTAAATACATCGGGCATATAGCAGAGCTGCACAGTACTCCCCGCTGCATGCTGGTAACATACTTAAGGGTACATTCATGCAGAAGCATGAATTCTGATTCTGGGGAGTATCCAGTGCTGGATCTGCTCAGAATCGGAGTCCAATCTTTCCTGATGTAAAATCAGTGTATTTAGATTACACTGATTTTACTTGATTTTCGTCACGTGCGTTACTGTCAGACCTTAACAGCATTCTTCAGGTGTTACGCACTAACAACGCTTAAAGATAATTGGCTGGAAATCTGCTAGGCTGTCTGGTCGTTTGTCATGGTTATTTCTGCATTTAGCAGCAGCTAATTTCACATAAACACAAAGACATGTCGGGTGCAGAAAAAACATGAGTCATCAAGTCTGTAGTGTGTCTGGTTCAATTATTTTTATATATGAACAAAATGTCGTGGTACCTTGTTAAGTGTATGGGGACAGGGAGGTAATGTAATATCTCTGGGGTATTGTGTACATAATCTCTGTTTGTACATTGTAAGTAAATCTCTGGTGTTATATGATAATGCAGTAATCTGGGGTACAGTGATAATACAGTGTTTGTGTTGTACAGTGAGTAGAAACATGTAATATCTGGCTATGGTGTGTAGAGAGATAAACTCTGGGTACAGTGAGTAATGTAATATCTGGCGTATGGTGTGTAATGTAGTAATCTCTGGGGTGCAGTGTGTAATGTAATAATTTCTGGGTATGGTGTGATATAATCTCTGTTGTACAGTGAGTAATGTAATCTCTGGGGTATGGTAAATAATGCAGTAATCTCTGGGGTACGGTGTGTAAATTAATCTCTGGGGTACAGTGAGTAATGTAATATCTGGTGTATGGTGTGTAATGTAGTAATCTCTGGGGTACAGTGAGTAATGTAATCTCTTGGGTACAGTGTAATGTAATCTCTGTGGTACAGCGAATAATGCAGTAATCTCTGGGATATGGTGTGTAAACTAATCTCTGGGGTCAAGTGGGTAATTTGGTAATCTCTAGGGTACAGTGAGTAATGTAATCTCTTGTGTATGGTGTGTAATGTAATCTCTGATGTGCAATATAATTTAATCTCTGGGGTACATGAGTAATATAATTTTGGGTAGGTGTGATTAATCTCTGGGGTACAGTGAGTAATGTAATATCTGGTGCAGGGTGTGTAATGTAGTAATCTCTGGGGTATAGAGTAATGTAATCTCTTGGGTATCGTGCAATGTAATCTCCGGGGTACGGTGAATAATGCAGTAATCTCTGGGGTATAGTGAATAATGCAGTAATCTTTGGGGTATGATGTGTAAACTAATCTCCGGGGTACAGTGGGTAATGTAGTAATCTCTAGGGTACAATGAGTAATGTAATATCTGGTGTATGGTGTGTAATGTATTAATCTCTGGGATACAATGTGTAATGTAATCTCTCGTGTATGGTGTGTAATGTAATCTCTGGAGTACAGTGAGTAATGTAATCTCTGGGGTATAGTGTAATGTTATCTCTGGGGTATGGTTTAATATAATCTCTAGAGTACAGTGAGTAATGTAATCTCTGGGGTACAGTGAGTAATGTAATTCATTTCTAGGGTTCAGTGTGTAATATAATACATTTTTCTGGTATAATTAATTATATTATTTCTTGAGTACAATTCATTTGTAAGGTGCAGTTAGTAATGTAATTTCTGTGGCTACCATATGTTATATAATTAATTTCTTGGATACAGTGAGTGATGTCATTTCTGGTGTATGGTATGCAATACAATACATTTTTGGGCACAGTATGTGACACAAGTGATTTATAGGGGTACAGTAACATTGGGTTCTTTTATTTTCCTCTTTCTGTTGTGTATATAACAAATTTAATGGAGTAGTGATGGGGAGATGGGAGGGGTTAAGCAAAGTTTGCTGCATGGCACAACATTTTTTATTTCCATCTGGAGGGGGAAATATTATAGGTGCGCTGGTTCGGTTTCATTGCCAGGGCTGCTTTTTAGTCCCAGTTCAGCTATAAACTTCAGTAATTAGAGAGCCACTCATAACCTTACAGGTTGCACCAAAAGTGTTTGCCATAAGGACTCCACTCGGACCTGCTGGGGGAGCTCACAGCACTCCATCAGACCTACTAGCTGGGTTAGAGGGGGCCGCTTCATTGCAGGGAGAGGAGTGGAGTGGAGAGAAGGGAAGGGAGGGGAAGTGAAAGGGAAGGTGCGTGAAGGAGGGAGAGAGGGAGGGATAGGAAAATACGGGATTTGAGGGAAAATTGGTACCCCCCCCCCACACTTTTTGAACCAAAGTTACACCCCTGGGTGTGACTGCTCAGAAGGAGGTCGGAGTGGGTGAGCGTTGGACAGTTTCGGCAGCCGGCTATAGGCGAATCACCTCAGGATTGGATCCTGCTAAAGGAAAAGAACCCAGAGACTGTGAGTTTACACACAGACAGTGTACTGTTTGTTTTGCGCTGAAGGCCAGCGATGTTGTTTTCCTTTGTGTGTCTGGCTCAATAAACGTCATTATCAAGGAATAGACGGAAGTCGCAAACTGTGTTTTCCCTGTACTACCATTGAGCTGATTCCTTACAAAACGTTATACCTACCATGCCTTGAAGACTCATATTCTAATCACAAAATCCCACTTCGCAAAATGTGACATCTGCTCACTGTAATTACATGATGCCGCACACATCTTCTACATGAAGATACCCATGGAAAGTATAGTTCCTTAGTGCTGACAGACATTGAATTTTTAGTAAAAGAGTTTAGTATTTTGATTTCCAAAAACAAATACCTCAATTGACTAATAGTTTATCCAAGAGAGAATATAAACTTTTAAGGGAGTAATTAATGTCTGCTTTATCTTTCCATCTGCCAGACACAACAAATTGAGAAAAATATTTCGTAAAAATGTTTCAAACCAGGTTCTGATGACATTTTTCATAGTTTTCTTGATGCTAATAAATGATTGTTCATATATTGCTAGTCCCTCAACAACAATAAGAGCAAATGTAACATCAACAAACATCACTTTATTGGAGATAAGCAAAACCATCTGGCAGGTTTTATAAATTTCTAATTTTCAGACAAATTGGTAAAACGAGGCAAAAGAGAAACTTTATTTGAGGATTGTTTGATCAATGGAGTCCTCAACTGCATTTTATTACTTTATAGGATTTTTCGGGTTAAAAGACACAATAAAACAGGGTAAAAGACTTCATAAAACTGTGCACCGTGGAGATAAAGAGAACTTTTTGTTACATGGTTAGTGGGATGTGAAAAAGACATAAGTTCGTAAAAATCAAACTTTTACTCTTACAACAATATGATTTGTAAGATGACAAAATCCATCCTTGACAAATACAGACCAATTTGTCACATGAAACATGTACAGTGAGAAGAGTAGAGAGTAGAAAAATTCAGTATTGGTCTCTACTGGCAATTGGATCTCTGAGTCAACCAATTTAAATTAATAGCAAATCTTCCGTATATTGGGTTTCCCAAGGAATATATCAAACACTTTAAAGGGCATCTTTAAAACTTTCCCATTCCAGCAACTTTACCGCTCCCGGTGCTCCCAGCCAATGACAACATGATCATTGGTCACATGAGGATGAAGCCAATCACAAGTCTTAGTGGTCATGTGCCATTCATACAGGAAGAGAGTGCTAAGGCCTTTGAATGAATGCAGAGTCATGTGAACAATGAACAGAATGTCGTTGATGGGAAACATCAGGAGCAGTGACAGTACTGGAACTAATCTGTTTTTATTTTTTTATATTTTAGCTCCTCTCTGATCTGCTATCAGGTTTCTTAATAGGATAGAAAACCCCTTTAAATCTATCAAATTCTCCAGCCATTACTGATTCCTGGTGGGGTATGTTTCTTAACTTTACAGTTCTTGCTATAAAAAAATTGTTCACATTTTTTAAATATTTTTTTTTCTCGTCACGCTGTTTCATATAGCCTGCTCTTCACAGTCAGCTTCAGGCTCCTACTTCTTGTTCAGGCTGTGGGTGGTTCTGCAGCAGTAACCTTCATCTCAGGTCTGCTATTATAGCTTAGCCCTTGAGAGAAACATTGGTGATGGAAAAGAAGGGCAGAAGGCTTCATAGCTCAAGAGGGTTAAAGTTTGTCAGTACGAAACATCAACAATTTCCTGTGTTGCTGATAAGACACAGCATAGAGTGATGTCACCATCCAGAGCTGCTAGAGTAGAGAGAGGTGGTCAGTAACCTAAGGAAGCTTGTGTATGCAAGCAGGAAATAAGAGCTGCTCTAGTTCTGAAATGAAGCAAAATGAAAACAGTGATATATTTGTAAATAATCTTTATTTACTCTTGCCTACATGTTTAAAGCTAATCAATGAGATGGAAACCCCCATTCAAATGCCGAAGGTTCCCCAATGTTCTGTATGTGGTCTTAAAAAAGAAAATCCTCACTCATTTTGATTGGGTTTATTTGCATATTAATAAAGATATCATGTCAAACCACGGTCTTCTCTTTTCAATGGTAAGAATGCATAATGGCAAACTTTTTTCCTATTAGAAGTCTACACGAACACAATTCTTTTAGTGTTAATTGCACTTTCTGGAATTTTCTAAAGCTATCTTTATTATACACCTGTACTCAACGTGTTTCACTGGTGCTTTATAAAGGTGAAAAATAATATTTTACTTCTCTAGAATGTATAGCCTTTTTAAAGGGGTTGTATCGTTTGAACTGTTCATGCTGTTCAACTAATTCTCTGAGATTGAATTTGAAATCCAGGGACGAGTCTCTTCTCTCAGCAGGCGTGCCTCTCTTCCCAGGAGGCGTGTCTCCCCTCACTGAAGACCTGTGACATCATCATTCTGGGTGAGGCAGTAGAAGCTGAAGGATGTCTGCAGAGAACAGCTATACAGCCTCCTGCATGCTTATGTGTCTGCAGAGGACAGCTATACAGCCTCCTGCATGCTTGTCATGTGTCTGCAGAGCTTCAGCTCCAGGCTCCACAAGCTCCTTGCTGTGCTATATGCTGTTATACACAGCCTGAACTGATGAGACATGTGAGGAGTGTACACTGCCCCCCTCCCTCTTCCCCTTCTGTTACCAGACAGAAGACTGTATGACTGTGGTATATGCATTTATACACACAGCCTGAACTGATGAGACATGTGAGGAATGTACACTCCCCTTCTGTTACCAGCCAGGAGACTGTATGACTGTGATATATGCTGTTATACACACAGCCTGAACTGATGAGACATGTGAGGAGTGTATACTGCCCCCTCCCTCCTCCCATTCTGTTACCAGACAGGAGACTGTATGACTGTGGTATATGCAGTTAAACACACAGCCTGAACTAGTGAGACATGTGAGGAGTGTACACTGCCCCCCCTTCCCCTCTGTTACCAGGAAACAGACTGTATTATATGGAGCAATGCACACTGCCCTCTTCCTCTCCCCCTGTTAACAGGCAGGAGACTCTATAATACTGTGTTAGATGAGGGGATCTGTGACTTAAACAGGCAGTAATTGCCCAGATCATTCACCCTAGAGCTGGGAGATGTGTATAGAGCCAGCAGACCTTGGTGTCACTATCGATTTTAACAGCTCAGAGGGGAAAAAATACAGAGTGTGCAGGCAGCCAATCACAGTGCAGGAGGCGTGGCCGGGGCATTTCCTGACTGGGGGCGTGTCCCAACAGGCTGAATGAAATGTCAGCCACCCAATCACATTGCAGGGGGCAGGTCTGGGGGGCGGGATCCGGCCAGGGGGCGTGTCCCGACCAGCAGCAGCAGAAACAGAATACAGATTTAAAGAGAAGCTCATATCTGCTAAACCAAGTGACTGAGGTAATGCAAACCAATTACAAAAGTGCTTATTTTTACTGTCCCCATAATCTGAGACATGATTTTTGTAGCGATAAAACTCCTTTAACCCTTTACCGTCCACAGCCAGTTTTGACCTTCCTTTATGTGGGAATAACTTTTTTATACTTTTACCTAACCAGGTGATTCAGAAAGTGTTTTCTCGTGACACATTGTGCTTTAATTTAGTAAGAAATTTTGGGCCATAAAACTCTTGTTTATTTGTGAACAATATCAGAATGTCATGAAATTTAGAAAAATTTGCCATTTTCAAAGTTGAAAAATTTCTGTGTGTTAGACATATAGTTATACCACACACAATAGTTTGTAACTAGCATCTACCATATGTCTACTGTAATTTGCCATTATTTTTTACATTTATTCTAATTTTTTTATGACATTAGGGTCCTTATAACATTAGGGTCCATAAAAATATTACTACTACATTTTTAAGGACCCTAATGTCATAAAAAATTTAGAATAAATTTATATAACTTTTTGATCGCCTTTAATTCTTTTTATGTGCTGCAGGATGAACAAAAATCGCAATTCTGTGACTTTTTCTGTTTAGTTTACAGCATTCAGATTTATAGACTATGTCATTATGCATATGACGATACAAAATGTGCGTACTTATGCATATTTATTTTTTATCTTTTATGGGACAATTAGCGTTTGTAAAGGGGAAAGGGTGGTTGTTTTGCCAACTCTTTGTGGGGTCGCATACGGCTTTACAGAAGGCAACATCCAATGCTTTATTTACTTTATTATATGAAGAAATAAGTGATTACATAAAACTACAAGAAGATAGTGTGCTATTGTATATACTTTTCCATAATATAGATTATAAAGACAAGGCACGCATAATATTGGTTACAAAGGCAAAGCACGCATAATATGTCTTACAAATACTTACATCACACCTATATATGGGTCAAAGCTTCATCAGGAATCTTATAAGCATCAACTATTGGCATCAGCTGGTAACAATGAGCCAGCGAAGATAGAGAGATAATGCTGAGATCGACACCTTTCACGGGTGCCCCTTTATACAGGTTTAAGTTTCACCAGGAATCTTATCAGCTTCATCTATCCGTACCATCAGCAAGGAGAAGCGGGCAGCGAAGATAGAGAGATATTCCTGGGTTACTACACTGTGGTGACGAGGCGTCCCTATATAGCCCACAGGTCCAGCTACTTCTAAATTCGCAGCAAACTTTCTCAGCTTACATCTTACTTGAAACAAATGCCTGCGTAGCTAAGTGTTACGCAAGCTGGCAGATCAGTACTTTCCCAGTATAAGGCCTCCCTCCTTCGAATGGCCAGTTCTTAAGAGGTTCATTTGGCACTGGAAAAAACCTATGACTTGATGCTGAACAACCCTGAACTATGAACACCTGGGTTCCCATGATTTCTCTCCAAACATCGCTGGGTAGTAATTGTTTACACCAGCACAGAGCTATGTGGCTACTCGGTACAACTCTCCCGCAACAAAGTCATGTGAGAGACCCTGATAACAAACCTCTATGTCAATATGCACTGTTTCTCACTAACATTTACCAGGAGTCAAGAATTTACAGTTTAAAGACTAGCTATTCTTAAAGAGATACTGACAATATGGATTCCGGATGGTCAATAAATCTCTTAACACTACAGTGGTATACATGTTTTTTATATTTTATCTTTTGGGCCTGTCTTACTTTTCTTTTTTTGTACTTTTTTTCTTTTTCAATTTTTGTTTTACTTCTTCCCAAAAGAGATTTTTATCAGTGATCTCTAGATCACTGTTACAATGCATAGCTATGCCTTTGTCTTCCTGAAGTAGGGCTTTGCACACTGCAGACAGCGTTTGGAAAAAAGATTTTAAAGCTAAGTAAAAAAGTGAGTGCCTGAGAGTGAGAGTGTATTTTTGTGTTCAAAGTGCATTTATTAGCTTAAGTGTGGAGACTTAAAAAAAACTTTGGGGAGTTCAGAAAGGACAATATTGTACTAAATTTTCTTTTCATATCTTTGTCTCTCTTTTTTTGTTATCTCCCCATGAGTTTCATGATTGACAATGCCGTCCAGTGCACATCCTGTGCAATGTATGCAGTCCTTGACCAGCCGTTCCAGGGTGCATTCTGCTGCGCACACTGCACGCTTAGAAGTCCAGATCCTTTATCTAAATGAGCAAGTGGCAACACTGAGATCCATTGGCAACTTGGAAGCGCATTTGCTGCTCACTGAGCAATCACTCGCAGGTGTAGATGCTGGGGAAGATGGTAGCATGGAGGTACAAGGACATGAGACAGCTAGCTGGGTAACAGAAAGAAGGGTAAAAGGAAAAGTATCAGTGAGGCACGTCCTGATCTGGCACTTCCCAACAAATTTGCAATACTGGCAGATGAGGGCGATATCAGTTCAGAAATAGTTCTGCTGCAGCAAGACACTACCCCTGTCTGCTCCAGTAAGGTGGGAAATAGTGCAGGGCAGGTGCTCATAGATTGGGATTTCATTGTTAAGGGAACATACAGGGCAATCTGCCACAAAGACCAGGATCGTCGAACAGTATGTTGTCTACCTTGGGCCTGAGTTCGCCGTATCGCAGATCAGGTTGACAGATTGCTGGGTGTGGCTGGTGAGCATCGGAGTGTCTTTAAATATGATTTCAGGGACTTTGGCCAAAAGCTCAAGGCAAGGACCTCCAAGGTAATACTTTCAGAAATATTACCTGTTCCACGTGCCACACCAGAGAGGCAGAGGGAGATTAGAGAGGTGAATAAGTGGCTCAAAAATTGGTGTAGGAAAGAGGGTTTTTGGGGTTTTGGAGAACTGGGCTGACTTCAGTCTTGGCTACAAACTCTATGCTAGGGATGGGCTGCACCTAATTGTGGAGGGTGCAGCTATATTGGGGGACAAAATGATAAGGAAATTCGAGGAATATTTAAATTACAGACTAAGAGGGGGAAGGCAACTACACATATAGTATGCAAGATGGTGAAGATAGTGAGTTGGGAATTAGAAATAAATCAGGGGGTGGAGTGGAGGGAAGTAATAATAAGGATGGTTAAAAGATTGAAAACCAAAAAGTCTCTAAATTGCAGCTGACCAAAGCCAGGAGTCTCACCAACAAAATACATGAATTAAAATTACTTGTTGCTGAGAAAAAATATGACATATTGAGGATAACTGAGACATGGCTGGATGAGAGTTACGACTGGGCGGTTAACTTACAGAGTTACAGTTTATTTAGAAGAGACCCTAAAAACCAGAAGGATGGAGGTGTATGTCTCTAAGTAAAATCTTGTCTGAAGCCAACACTGCGGGAAGATATAGATACAGGAAATGAGCATGTGGAGTCATTATGGGTAAATATACATGGGAGTAATAAAAATAATACAATTCTACTAGGGGACTGCTATAGGCCACCAAATATAACAGAACCACTGGAAGATGTGCTCCTTAGACAAATAGATGAGGCGGCTAATCAGAATGAGGTTATTATTATGGGCGACTAACTACCCAGACGTAAACTGAAACCTGTGGCTCTCATAAAGGAAACAGGTTTTTGTCAATAACTCAAGATAATTACCTCTCCCAACTGGTGCAGGAGCTGACTAGAGGAAAGGCCTTTCTACACTTAATATTGACTAAAAGACCTGACAGAGTAACAAATGTTCAGGTTGGGGGGAACCTACGAAATAGTGTCCACAATATAACAAATTTCCATATATCTTTCAATAGAGTATTTTCTCGAGGAGCCACAAAAACTCTGAATTTCAGGAGGGCTAATTTTAATGTGTTTAAAGAGGCCCTAAACTGCATTAACTGGGGCATGGTATTCAAAAATAACAGAACAGATAATAAATGGGAGATATTTAAAAACATCTTATGCATTCACTGTGAGAGGATTAGACCTTATGGAAATAAAATGATTAGAAACAAGAAAAAAACAATGTGGAACAACAGAGACATAAAGGAGGCAAGAAAAAGACAGCATTTAAGTTGCTTAAACAGGAGGGTTGGTACTATGAAGCCAAACCGACAAGAAATTCCTCAAGCAATGAAACAATCCACAGTGATCACTTTATGAGAGTGTCTTTGGTTTCAACATCAAAGCGACACTGGTATCTTACAAAGCGAAGAAGGAGAAATCCGTTATATTACTCAGTACCATGCATCATGATTCCAGCATTGACAGCAATGATAGGAAATTGAAACCAGAAATCATCCTGTATTACAATAAAACTAAAGGAGATGTAGACAAAATGGATGAAATCGTTGGAGAATATTCATGCAAGAGTCAAACAAAACATTGGCCTGTAGTATTTTTTTCAAATATGCTTGATGTAGCCGCCCTGAATTCATTCATTATTTATACAGAAACTCATCCAGAATTCCATGCAAGAAGGAAGGACAGGAGATGCCTATTCTTGAAGGACCTTTGCCATGAACTTGTAATGCCTCACATGATGGAGCGAAGCAACATGAAATGCCTGCCAAAGCAAACTAAAGAAGCAATGAAACAGTGTGCCGTACAGTTTCAGGATATTCCAGAGCGGGAGAAAGAAAACGAAAGCATTGTTTCATTTGTCCAAGAAACTTAGAGTGGAAAACTGAGCAATATTGTACCACTTGTGTGTCAGGGACCGGTAAGGGACACACACCAAGACACAGACAAGTGAGGCCCTGACACTGGTCAGAGCCCCTGTCTCTGCCTTTTGGGGAACCCTACTCCTTAAAAGGGCAGCCCCAACCAGAAGACTGATGGCTGCACTAAACAAGGTGCAACACAGACAAGAACAAACAAACACTGAACAAAAACACGTATTCAGGCGGTCCAAACTCGGTAACAGAACTGGCAGCGAAGTACAAAAACGTGAGGTAAGGGATAAACGGAGTCCAAGCAAAAGGTCAGGTAACAGCCAGGAGACGCGGTACAGATACAGGAGGCAGAAGAATAGTCAGAAGCGAAGCCAAAGGTCAGGTAACAATAAAGAGCAGCAGGCAAAGTAACGGGCAAACTACAGGGAGCAAAACCTATAGCAGGCAAGGGGAAGAGGTATAACAGCCCTTAAACACCTGCCAGAAACCAAAAGCATGAAGGTAATGGGTGGAAGTAACAGAAGACCTGATTGGAACAAAGGGCTGTCAATTAACAGAAACCAACAAGGAGCAAGATTAACTAATGGAGTGCTGGAAGATTCCTGACCACGGGCATTGGCCAGGAATCAATCAAGAATGCAGGGAGGAAGACCAAATTCACACTAGAAAATACAAATGGAAGGTATTCTGTCAGAAACCACGGTTTTCGCCGCAACGTCCGTGGCCGGTGACCAGAGAAAAGAAATGTAACTGCAGAGAGTTTACTCTAGATTTATATACTTTTTGTGTATTCCATATCTTTGTTAGAAATTTGTAAAAAAAAAAAAAGTTTTTTTGAGTTTTCTACAAAAAATTATTAAAATGTTGTACATTATTCATATCTTATTTTGCAATTTTTAAATAAACTTGTAAATGTTATTTATGTGAGTTTCTCCATATGATTTGCACGGGGGCCTAAAAGGCCCCCATTACGTAAAAGTGTAGATTTCTGACGTCACGCATTCTACGGTTAATATAAGTTAACTCTCTTATTAGCTTTGAATGCAACAGTCTGGCATTGGGTACTGTAGCAGAAAAGGGCCTATGGAACACTTTCCCATAGGCACAGTCATGTAGAGTTGTGGAAGGGATGCAGGATATTGGACAAATTTTAAGCTCCGCCTACCTCTCCTCCTGGCGCCGCCACTTTGTTATTAATAAAAAAAAAATCTTATCAGCTGTAACATGACCCACCTCAGGCAGTAATCAAGGTGTCTTCATCACGACTCCTCCTCATCACTGTTAGGTTATTATGTTTACAGTGTGTAACTATGGAGTATGTGTGCAATGTTATGTACAGTTGTTCTTGTAAGTTTGTGAACTCTTCAGAATTTTTTATACCTCTGCATACATTTGGCCTAAAGGTATAATGGTTTGCAAAAGTGTTCATACCCATTGAACTTTTCTGACTGAGCTAGAGATATTGTGCAAGTAAAGATGGCAAAAATTCCAGTCTCTAGATGCATAAAGCAGTTAGAGATATACCCCAACAGACTTGCTGCTGTCATTGCAGCTAAAGGTGGTCCTCTAAAGTTACCTTGAGTTCCTTCTGATTAAATGCTGGTGGAGTCTATACTCTTTATACATAATCTTGTAACCTTTTCCAGTCTAATGAGCATCAACAACTCTTCTTCTGCCGTCCTTAGAAATTTCTAGTGTTTGAGCCATGATACTTTGCCAGATCCCTTTCCTTTAAAAAGAAACAAAAACAGATTCTCACACTGCAAATCCTAAGGGTTTGCATACTTTTGCCACTCAGATATGTGATATTAGATTACATTCCTGAATAAATAAATGCCAATGTTTGATATTTTTAACTCACCTGTTTGATTTGGTGCTGTTTGTCTGCTTTTAGGTCTAATATGAAAATCTGATGTAGTTTTAGCTCAAATTTGTGTAGAAATATAGAAAATTCTGAAGGGTGCCGCTATAAGCCCATAACAAAGTCCCCGTTGTGCCAGTTTCCATGAACATATCTGAATTATGTCAGAAAAATGACATCTGACATGTTGATTCAGATACAACTCCTATATTTAATTGTTGGGCCAATAATTTAAAGAATAACCAAGAAAAAGTGGTTCATCAAAACTACCCAAAACACTTACAACACGAACCACTGTGTTCAATTAAAAAGAATCTTTATTGAATCACAAATATAAAACAACAAATACAAACTTTAAAATAGTAGCAATAATACGTGCATAAAAGCAAGTGTGCATCCCCACCACTCACTAGAAAATATACATTATACGGCCTGGTATAAAACATACCCCATATATATCAAACAACATGTAACAATATTATAAACACCTGACCTGAAAGTAAACCATGTAGAATGAGGGTATAGGGGAGCATCACATTGCGCCCCAAACGCACGTTTCGCCATGCGCTTGTCTGGACGAAGCGCATGGCGAAACGTGCGTTGGGGTGCACTTAAAACCTCAAATTTTTTTCATATATTCCATAGCAGCAGAAATGCTGTTCCAAAAAATTCTTATGTTCTCTTTGACTGTTTTTAGTGTTTATAGAGTGCTACTGATATTGTATTGTGTTTGCATAGCTTTTGACTGCCGCTCCAGTGTGAGCCTATATGTTTATTTTTCAAAACATTAAAATGAATGTGCGGACCAGATTTTGTTTTTTGACTGTTTGTATGGAGAAGTGGCTAGTCCCCAGCTTGGTTTATACACTCCACCCACCTCCACAGGCTTTTTAATCAGATCAGGGTTATAGCTGGAACCTTCTAACCCTGAAATGTGGAGGTCTGAACAGACACCAAGAGAGTTAACATGTAGCGTAGTTCCCATCTGAACTGGGGTCACCTTGTTCCAAAAATTTCTTATGTTTTCTTTAACCGCTTTTAGTGTTTATAGAGTGCTATTGATATTGCATTGTGTTTGTATAACTTTGTCAAGGACAAAGTCACATTCTTAAATGCTAGAAATTAAAAACATTTAAAACTTAGTGAATAATAGAGTCAGTGAACCCTATATTTACTCTTACAGTGTAATTAGATTATGTTCCTGAATAAAAAAATTACAAAGTTTGATTGTTTGATTTGGTTCTCTTTGTTTACTTTTAGACCTAATATGAAAATCTAATGTGGTTTTAGGTCAAATTTATGTAGAAATATAGAAAACTCTAAAGGATTCACAAACTTTCAAACACCATTGTGTGTGTCTAGTATATGTGTACACATTAGTGTAGGGTTATTCAGGGTTTAAATTCCATGTTTTAGAGGCAAATTTGGATTAAAAAGTACAAATTTATATATTG
>JAODAL010063231.1:0-19347 GCA_025379985.1 Phyllomedusa bahiana
CCCCCATAATGTACACTGGTGCTCCGTATAATGTACAACTGTGTGCCCCTATAATGTACAGCTGTGCGCCACCTATAATGTACAGCTGTGTGTCACCTATAATGTACAGCTGTGTGCCCCCTATAATGTACAGCTGTGTGTCACCTATAATGTACAGCTGTGTGCCCCCTATAATGTACAGCTGTGTGTCACCTATAATGTACAGCTGTGTGTCACCTATAATGTACAGCTGTGTGCCCCCTATAATGTACAGCTGTGTGCCCCCTATAATGTACAGCTGTGTGTCACCTATAATGTACAGCTGTGTGCCCCCTATAATGTACAGCTGTGTGCCCCCTATAATGTACAGCTGTGTGCCCCCTATAATGTAGACGTGTGTTGACTTTTTGTTATGACCAGTTGGTTAATGCCTGGATTTGGTTACACAGCATAGAGGAATATTCTGATGAATGGCATGTGCTGGGCAGTAGGAGCCTGGTACTCACTGTGATATTACTGTCATACATTTTCTGTTTTCTATTTTCTGTATTTCACAGCTATTAGTCCAGAATGTCCTTTTTTAACTCTACCGCTTGAGATTTGTGTGAGGTAAGGTGAAATCTCCTATTAAAATTAAACCATTATACTTTAGTTGACTCACAGGGAATATAAGAAAGCTCTAATAATATTGCATTACATAAGAATACTTGAAATTAAGACATCAAAGACACATTACCATGCTATTTTACTGAGCCTCTTTTTATAGCCAACTTCAGGCTTTAACTTCCTGTTCAGGCTGTAGGTGATTCTAGAACTTCCGGCTCCCCCTTTCTATTTAAGCTGTGGGTGGTTCTACAGCTTCAGGATTTCACGTCCTGTTCAGGCTCTGGCCGGTTCCATAGCTTCAGGCTCCCACTACCTGTTCAGGCTGTGGCCGGTTCCATAGCTTCAGGCTCCCACTTCCTGTTCAGGCTGTGGGTGATTCTACAGTTTCAGACTCCCACTTCCTGTTCAGGTTGTGGGCAGTTCTACAGCCTCAGGCTCACAGTTCCGGTTCAGGCTGTGGCTGGTTCTTTAGCTTCAGGCTCCCACTTCCTGTTCAGGTTGTAGGCAGTTCTAGAGTTTCAGATTCCCACTTCCTGTTCAGGTTGTAGGCAGTTCTACAGCTTCAGGCTCCCACTTCCTGTTAAGACTGTGGGCGATTCTACAGCTTCAGGCTCCCACTTCCTGTTAAGACTGTGGGCAATTCTACAGCTTCAGGCTCCCACTTCCTGTTAAGACTGTGGGCGATCCTACAGCTTCAGGCTTTTACTTCCCATTTAGGCTGTGGGTAGTTCTACAACTTCAGGCTCTCACTTCCTGTTCAGGCTGTGGGCAGTAATACAGCTTCAGGCTTTCACTTCCTGTTCAGGCTGTGGGCAATTCTACAAATGAGTGACTTGTCAGCTCTGCGTTTCCTATCTCAGCCTGTTAGAGGGACATTAGTAACGTTAAAGGGTTTTAAAATTTGCTAGTGGGAAACAAACAAGCTCCTGTGCTGTTGATAGGACACAGCAGGGAGTGACATCTCCATTCTGGCCAGGGTTCTAGAGCAAAGAGGGAAGTCTATGTACACAAGCAAGAGATAAGACCTGCTCTGACTCTAAACTAAAACTAAATCAGAACAGCAATGTATTTCGTAAAAGTCTTTATTTCATTTTTCCTACATGCTTAAAGCCAATCATTGTGTTGAGAAAACTTCCTTAAAGTTATGAACTCTTCACAAATTTCTTATTTATTTTATCTGCAATTTTTTTTTTTTGTTGGAAAAAATGTAGACCCCCTTTAACCACTTAACGACCACCCGCCGACTTTAGACGTCGCTGCAGACATCGGGGTTTGCGGCGCCCGGCGCCGCAATTGCGCTGGGATCGGGGCTGTACTACCCAGAGCATCTCCTGCAGGCATCGGGGAGCGGAAGAAACCTCCCCAACCGGTGCTTTAACCCTTTGATTGCGGCGGTGCGTTACCCCCAGCACAATCAAAGGGTTTCCCTGTTCTGTCGGATGATCGGAACACCCCGTGACTGACACAGCTCGGGGAACGGCTGCACAGTCAGCCCTGGGGACCTAAAGTAGCCCCAGGGCTGTCTGTGTATCAAGCCAGTGACTAGGACGCACTTTGTGCTGTCCTAATCACTGCCTGTGTCGGACTGACACAGATTAGAATGTATTAGCATATATGAAAATGCTAATACATTACTAAGTGTAAAAAAAAAAAAAAATTTAAAATGTTAAACAGTTCTCCCTTCATGGGAGTACAAAAAAAAAGCAAAAAAAAACATAAAAAGTGTAAAAAAAAAAAGAATAAAAAATAAATAATAAAATAAAAATAAATATTTAATAAAAAATAATTGTGCATAAATTACACGCACACAAAAAAACCTACACATATTTGGTCCCACACGACCGTAATAACCTGTAGAATTAATCTAACAAGTTATTAAGTGGAAATGTGAATGGTGTAAAAAAAATAATTAAAAAAAAAATACTGAAATTATTTATAAGTGAACTTAAACTATTCCCCCATAAAGTAAAACTTGTCTCGAACAAAATGAGGCCTCCTGCATCATTGAAAAAATAAAAAAGTTACAACTGTTGAAACGCAAGGAGGCAAAACTAAAAAAATGTTCTTTTCATTAACTACTTTTCAGGCGTTCGGCTTAAGGGGTTAAGTTATCTTTTCTTAGAAAATGTTTTTTTTTTTCTGTTTAAATGAAAGAATATAATGCAGAAAGTAAAATTTCATTGTAAATTCATCCTGAGGATTCCCTTTATTGACCCCCATTAGCGCCATTGTATGTGCCAATCTCTCGCCTCCATGCTTTACACTGCAGCTCTGTATAGTCATATTGACTACTGTGTAAGATCCCACGGTCCTACCACAAGCTCAGCTAGATATGACGGCCTGGAGAGATGAGTTATTGCAAGGAAAGAAACATTATCCAAAAACCTACAAGCAACCAGTCTGCGAACTGTCCATTAGAGAACTGTGACACCCACCAGCTACTGCCGGAGTCCTAGGCATTAATCTGTGCACCTACAATGGCCGCTCCTCCCCTCGATATTGTTGTCACTCATTGTTATCTCTTTGTAGACATCTCAAAGACAGTGATGCAACCATGTCTGTCCTGGACATTTCCATGATGACTGGATTCACCCCCGATACTGAAAGTCTCAATAAAGTAAGATTATTAAAAAAAAAAATTAAAAATCTTAAATGTCAATATATTTTCCTTATGGATCAGATATAATTCTTGTTCTTCATAGTCACAGCTGATGCAGGGAGGGGACAAATATATCTCCAAGTTTGAGATCAACAAGAAGTCAATCGATAAGGGTTCGCTCATCATCTACCTGGATAAGGTAAGAAGCGTCAGCTGCTCTTAGATTTAAGGATAGCCTTATAGACAAATCAGTAATACTGTATATATGATGCTGGTGACGGGCACCAGAAATGCAGGTCCGCAAATGATGGTGGATGAGGCCTACCCCTGTGGTAATATGCTTAACCTCTAGCAAATGTCTCTCTCTCTCTGTCCCTCTTTCTCTCTCTTTGTCTTTCATAGCTTTGATTGGGATGTGTTTCTCTCTTGGTTGTGTATTTTTCCTCTCTGTTCACACCTGCCTGTACCTTGCTGGTTAAAGCCTTCTCAGTCTGGCTATTTATATGAGCTTTTTTAGGCCCAGTGTAAAGGGGCAGCCTTTCTTGGCCCAAAGTCGGCAACCTAGGACCATGTTAAAAATTTTACTAACTTCCACCACAGCAAAAACCCACTAATCTGCAACAGCCTGGGCATTTAGGGGCCGTTCACACGGCAGTGGACAAATAACCGCCGGTTTGCCGTGGGTTCCGACGCGGTTTCTGCGGCCAAAACCGCGGCCAAATCACGCCTAGTTTATGAACATGGTTAATATTCACACGCCGCGGGTTTTGCTGCGGCTTCGGGGCCGCGGCCAAACCTGTGCGTGTGGAGAACTCTCCTGTCAATTTTTGACAGAGAGTGCTCTGCGCGGCGGGCGCACGGTGCTCACAGCGCGGTTTGCCCCCTGCTATTAATTTGCATGGGGGCAAACCCTCGGCACAAGCCGCGCCCCAAACCACGCCCCACTCACGCTGAGACCACGCCCACCTCCCGTGCTGCAAACCCGCGTCGGGAGACGCGAGTTTGTGGCGAGGGCAGGACGAGGTTTGGCCGCGGCTAAACCCATGGCCAAACCCGCTGTGTGAACAGGGCCTAACCCTACAATGCAATACTAAGAGGGACATGTATGAACTTGCCACCGACTTACCAGTTCTATCTCTGTTTTTGATAGTGTACAATCCGACAGTACGTATGAAAGTGTCTCACAGCACTTTATAAATGTGACCTCTTCTACGACAGATAAGTCTCAGCCATGACACTTTGAAACTGGTACGGATTTGTACGACAGTTTTGTGCCAAACTTCGGTCCATTATTGGCGCATTGTACGACTCTGGTGCCCCCGCATTTCTGGCGCATTCAAAGGTGTTGTGTAAGGAGCAGATTGCGTCAAGTTTTGGCGCATGCGGCAAGTTTTGGCTACGCCAGTTTGTATGGCTCAGAACACACCAAAAAAATGGTGCAGCCACATTCATACATGTCCCCCTAAATTTTCCACAGTTGTCTAGTTCTGAGTAAAGTTACCCATAACAACAGTACACTTAAATAAAACAATACACATGCATGTAGACCACTCGGCCAAAGTTCACATCTCCTTCGGATATCTCTTTTGGAGCCTACGTCATAGATGCTGTAAAAAATAACACTCAGTGGGGTCTGTCAGGTGCCATTGGTGTCTATCATGAAGCGGGTCAGGTGCCACCTCCGCAATGGAGGCTCCAAATGGAAACGCAGCCAACGCAGCCTTAGTGCGGTTACACCACACTACAAATAACATTTTGATTTTATGAAATTTTCTCCAAAATAGAGAAGAGGTCTTCAATACTGGCATATGAGTTTAGATATTTGGGACCACTTTGCCGGGGCATCTACGGGTTTTCGATACCCACAAAAGAAAAAATTTCCCAAGTCAACACCAACAATTTGGCTAAAACCCTTTTAGCAAACTCTATACAAAAAGTATTGACCTTTATAAAAATGGCCCGGTTTGTTTAAGTTCTTAAAAGGGGTAACGGGGGTTTCCCCAAAAGGCCCACTCTCAAAAACTTTAAAGCATAACGGGACCCGTAGTAAAAATGTATAAATTTTAAATTTTATCAAATTTAAAAAATAATCCATATCCGGGAAATTTCGGCCAACTGCACACATAACCATAAAAGGGGAAACCAATAAATGGGAACAGATACTCGCGTTACCCGCGACCCCCCGGTCTTTCGTGTCAGTTCTTTGTCAATCCAAACACATATTAAATGTGAAAGGGTCGGAGAGGGTTTAGCAACCCAGAGGGGGAAAGATGGAACGGGGGGGATGCAAAACCCTGAAACACCCTTTCGTCTGCAACGTTTGGGGGGTAACCCTCCCCCTTTTCCGAGCCTAAAAAATAAAAGAAATTGGGAAATCAGCACCATAAATCTTTTTTAATTTGTTTTGGGTTCCTTATTTTGATCTACCCCTTTTCTTTTTCCCCTTGCTATGGAAAAGGCCCTTCACACAAAAAATGGGGGAATGTATAAAATTTTTCAATGTTGACCAGGTTTAAGAGCGGGTTCTCCTTCAGCCGGAAATCTGTCACTATTTATACTATCCCCAACCCCCCGGTAAGTAATGCCGAAAACGGGGTTTTTTTTGGGGCTTAAATTTTTTACAAGCGTTCCCGGGGGCATGAAAATTTGACAGTAAACTTTTTTATGCGGGTGGGTACATTACAATGATATAAATTTTATATTTTTTTTCTTTTTTTTAAATTATTTTTAAACATATGGGAAACGTCTATTAAAAAAAACCCTTTTTAAATGTCTTATATCTAATAGCCAAAACTTTTTTTTTTTTTTTTGCATAGGGAGTTGATTATGGCCTTGTTTTTTTTTTTTGGGGGAAATTGAGCTGACTTTGTATTGAAAACCATTAGGGGGTGTAATGACACTTTGACATTTTTTAAAAAGGGTTTTTGTGAGATTTTTTTGAACAAAAACAAAACCCTGGTATTTTTTTTTATTTTTATTTTTAACAGCATCACCGGGGAAAGAAATAAATAACAGCTAGTTTTCCCTCGGGCCGATGCAATTACAGAGATACCCAATTTGAAATTTTTTTTTTATTTTTTAAAAACTGCTTTTTGCATTTTTAAAAACACTTTTTATTTAAAAAGGAAAACACTTTTTTTTATCGTCATAGTCCCGAAAGCCATAAAAATTTTTTTTCATTTTCCTGTGTACAGAGTATGTAGGGGCCTTTTTTTTTTTGCAAAGGGTGGGGTTTAAAAATTTTTATTGGGAAACATTTTTGGGGGGGGAAAAACTTTTTGAATTTTCTTCCATTTTTTTGAACAGGGTGAAAAAAAAATATTGCAATTTTTATTTTTGGGTTTTTTTTTTATTATCATTATTTTTTTATTTGTTTTTACCCCTGGGGCCCGGGCTAATTTTGGGCCATCCCCATTTTAGTTTTTTTTTACATTTAAGCACTTTTAAAAAAAAGGGTTTAAAAAAATAAAAGTGTAAAAAAATGTAAAACAAATTTTTTGCCCTTTGCTGTCCTTTCCCGGGTAGCCATAACCCTTTTTTTTTTTTTCTGTATACAAAACTTGTTAAATGGGGGTTTTTTTTTTGGGATAACTGACGTTTTTTAAAATTTCCCACTACTTTCGCAATTTTTTATGAGTTTTTTTTATTGCTTTTTTATTCCCCTTTTAGGGGCTGACGGGATTAAAAAAATTGCAATTCTGTGATGTTTTTCTTTTTTTTTTACGCCGTTCATCGTGCAGGTTAATCAACATGACAGATTTATAAGACAGGTCGTTACACATGCGGCGATACCAAATAGGATTACTTTAGCTTTATCTTTTTTTTGGGGGGGGGACCAATTGCCATTTGTAAAGGGGAAAAGGGCGTTGTACGTGTTTTTATTTTATTTTTAGTGCTTGTGTTTTTTAGTTTTTTTTTACTTTTTCACCTTTTTTCACTTTTCACCATAGAAGATTTGTATCAGTGAGCCTCAGATCACCGATACAAAGAGATCAATATTGGTCTCTATGGCAACTGTCAGTCACCATGCCCAACAGTGCCCACAATGCATTGCGGGGCATGGTGACATCATAGACAGCCCAGATGTTTTAGTAAAGTATCCGGGCTGTCAGGTACGGAAACAGCAGCGGTGTCCAATTACAGGCAGAGGGAGTTCACTCCTTCTGTCTGTGCCTGAGCTGTGGTGATTGTGTTAGATCTCAACCGCTAAGCATTAAACACCCACGGCTGGAGCTCACTCTGGCCGCAGGTAATGTGGCATGAGGCCAGCGGTAATATACCACTAGTCCCATGTCGCGATCGGGCAGGGAACGCTTGTGCAGGACGAACCGGTACGTTCATTTGCAGAAAGGCACTTCCTGCTAGGACATACCACTATGTCCTATGTCCGGAAGGGGATAATAGAAGAATGGACATTGGGCATTATGTCAGAAGGTTGACAGCCGACATCAGGTTGATTTAGAAGCAAAATCCTTTATTTTTGGTAAAATTTGCAAGCTTTTATACCGGCTGATCTGGAGGTATGGCACATACACATCATAATCATTACTTCTCACTATTGATTATAATTTGCAATATAATTGGTTAGTTTAATTATAATACAATACAATTGGTTACTTCTAATCAACATTTTCTACACAAGCAGTAACCGTTACATTATTTTTTTTTGTTTAACTAATAATTAATTTGCAGCATATCACCTGTTAAATAGGACAGTCATCGTCGTTTTGATTGAAACAAAAAAACAGCTTTTCTAACATTTTTTGATTTTTAAAAACTAGGAAAAACAGGTTGTTTATTGCAGGGGTACTAATTGTTCGGAGGACACTTGATTGTCCAAAGAAAATTTGGGAATTTTGTTTGGAAGGGAAAAATAATTTTCTCTGCGCCATACATATAAAAACAAATGGGAATCAGGGTTTAAAATTTTGGAGAACAAAACCAAAACCAATGGGAAATTTGGGTTGACCGAAAACCAGGTAAAAACTCAAAAAAGGGACATCATTTGCTCAAAAAACACTACAAAGGCCATATTCACAGCTCAACGTGGACTAATGAACCCCCAGTACAGAAACTCTGGCCTTATGCACTTGAGAAAAATAAACATTTACACTAATTCTAGGGACGAGGGTGTTTGTATTTTGTGTTGGGGACACCCAGAAAGTGGGGGCAGCCTGCCTAACAAATAGTAGGGGCGCCTAATAAAAGCCCGCTGGTTGAAAACACTATCTGTATTTATGGCGCCCCCTGTATCGCCTTAAATTTTTTTCAATTTTTAGACCAGCCCACCCCTCTCATGCATGGGGGCTGTGAGGGGGTTCTATGGTTTTTGCATTGTTCAATCCTCCCGTATTATACTGTGGCTTTTTTGCATCTGGTGTGAACAGGTATTAAGTTAAATTTCAGTTTTTTATCTCAATTTGTTCCCCTTTGTGGTGGGGTGGGACTGCGCCAGCAATTAGCTGCACCAGATGCCTGCTACTGGGTTCGGTCTAGTCCAGCCATTGAGCTGTGGCCTTTGTAGTGTTTTTTGAGCAAATAACTCAGATATATCAGGGACAGAAATAAAATCCTCTCTTGGAAATAATGAACAATTTAATTTAACATCAAAGACTGAAACAAATTTCTAAGTCATTACTATCAGCTCAAATATTAAATATATTGACAATTTAAAGGGGGTTTTCAGGGTTAACTTTCTGCTTGTTAAGGGCTCACAAATGTTTATTTTAAACCCTTGAATTATACTGTAAAGATCTACACAAAAAATGGGTTTCTCTATTTGCTTAAATTATGATACAATTTCTTTCCATGATATTAAATTTTTTTTTTGATAAAATAGTAATCTTAGAAATATGGAACTTTAAAACTTGGTGAATAAGAGAGAAATCACTTAACCCTATATTTCTGCAGCAACAAAAAGTTTCTTTGACCTGGTGTTTTGTTTTCATGTGTGAAAATTTTATATTTTACTTTGCTTTTCTTTACGAAAACCGCGCACAAATTTACCATTTGGATGAGGATGCAAAGGTATTGGTAGGATCTGTCTGGCGATATCCCTGTCTGAGAGTAAGTCCTGGGAAAAATTAGGGGGGTAAAAACTTTTATAAATTAAAGGGGCAACAACCCATTCAAAATAGGAAGCCTGGATTTTTGAGTAGACTTGACTTTTATTTCGATTTTAAAAATTCTTTCCCCCATTCTACCTTTTAAAGGGATATAAATTTTGTCTTTCCCCCTTGTTAATTGCCATTATGATAGCAAGTGCTCTGCTTGAAAAAAAACTTCAAAATCTGCCCTAAAAGGGTTTATAATCATTTGTTCCCCAGCAGGGGTTTTAAAAATTGAGGGTTTGAAAAATAATCTTTTAAAGCTGAGACCCCGTGAAAACAATTTGACCCATTTCAACCAAATTTTTCCTTCCGTCTGTAGAGCCTGTGTTTCCCTAAAAAAGTCCTTTGGTTAAAATCAGAAATTCAGAATTTGTTGTTTAAGTTTTTAAAAAATTTTAAAAAATGAGTGCTGATAAAATAAAACTATGAATTTATTAGTTGGCTATGGTACACATAAATGAGGCCATAGGGTATTGTGCAAAGAAGACCCTATATAAAATTTAATAAGACAATATAAAACAAAAAGGGGCATTTACGGGCCCCCCTTTAAAGATCCCAAAAACATCCCCCTTTGAGCCCCGGGGACTGACTAGGGGTCACTCTCTGCACGGCTGTAACAAGTCTGTTAATCTTATGGGAATAAATAAAGTGAAGACATGGTCTTGTAACCCATATTTCTCCCATAAAACGTTCCAAAACCAAATTTTGCCAGTTTCTAATTTAAACGTTCAGTAGGAAAAAAATTATAAAATTGTTCAAAAGTAAGCTAAAAATACAAAGAAAAGAAAACCTATCATTTTTATTAAACCCTCTAACCAACAATATTCTATTTCTTATTTAACCAAAGGGCTTTTTTCAGTAAGGACGTGCTTTTGCAGCCTGCAATTTAAATTTTGGTTTGAAATCGGATGCAAAATGTTTCCAGGTTCCAACTTTTTGGGGGGCCCCCACGCACAGACAAATACCGGTGGTTTGCTGCCGGGGATTTGTCCGGGGTTTTGGCGCCCTCCCCCACGGCCGCGGGGGGGGGGGGGGGGGGGGGCTTTTCCCCACGAGAGCAGAGAAGAGCCCTCCCCACCTCCCCCTTTTAAAGCACAGATTCCATCCGAAAACCGGCGGAAGTTTTGCTTTTACAAAATTTTTTCCGCCGGGCCGCCGGCGGCAAAACCGTCCAACAGCAAAACCCGTGCAGTGGGGATGCTGCACGGGTTTTCCATAGAGCACAATTGTGCTCATTTTCGGCCGGTTTTTCAGGCGGTCTGAAAAACCGCAAACCGGCTGAAAAACCGTTCGAAAACCCTTGCCGTGGGGACATGCCCTAAGAGATTATTTTCAAACCCTCTGATTCTATGTAACTACTGTTGGAACAGATTGCATTATAACACCTTCTAGGGCAGGATTTCTACAGTTTTCTTTTCAAGACAGAGCACATTGCTATCATAATGGCAATTAACAAGAAGGGAAAGACAAACATTTATATTCCTTAGAATTGTAGAAGTTTAGGGAAGAAGAAAACCAAGGAAGCCAAGGTAGAGGTCAGTACAGTTTCCTATACCATCAAAAGGTATTTGGAAACTTGAGGAAAGTCTGATAGGAAAAGGGCTGGCAGACTAAAGGCCACTACAATATCAAATGATAATGTGATCAGTGCCTCATGGCTCAAAAAAGTAAACCAATCTCCATTACATCCGTGAGAAGATGTCTATATGCCGGTTTGAAAGGTCAAGTATCAGTAAGAAAGCAACTGGTAATATGGCAAAATTTAAAAAAAGACTTGTCTGGGCCAAGCAGCACCTCCATTGGATTATTGAAGAGTGAAGGAAGATATTATGGACTGATGAATGAACATTTCACACCTTCAGTACGTCCTGCAGGGTTTTTGTATGTTGTCAGGTAGATGAAAGGATGGTTCCTCAGTGTATGACACAAACTGTGAGATGTGTTGGAGGAAATGTGATCTTTTGCTGGATCCAGAATTGGCAATTTGCACCTTGTGACTGACACACTGGACAAAAAGTGCCACCGCAGCATTTTCTTGCACCATACAATACCCTCTAGTGTACTGTATGCTTAGTTGGACACGGGTTTATATTTCAGCAAGAAATTGATCCAAAACATCCTTCTTGGTAATGTCAGGGCTACCTAAGAAGACAAGAAGAAGCTGGTAGACTGCAAAGAATGGAATGACCTGTAGTCTCCAGATTTAAACCACATTGAGCTTGTTTGGGATCAAATGGACAGAAGGGCGAAAGCAAAGCCACCAGCAAGAACATTTGTGGGAACTTCTGCAACAATATTGGGAGGAAATTAGTTAGCAATATTGCCTTGCAGTACTGAGGACCTTGGTTCAATTCCTACCAAGGACAACATCTGCAATGAGTTTGTAAGTTCTACCTGTGTTTGCATGGATTCCATCCATGTACTCCAGTTTCCCCCACATTCCAAAAATATACAGGTTAATCTTGAATTTAGAGTGTGAGTCCTAATGGGGACAAATATTCTTACTTCATAGATTTGCTTAATTAGGGTCAGTTATGGGTTTTTATGCAAATTTGTAATGTATAATGTTTAAAAATTATGTACTGGGACAAGGTATTCTGAATGAAGGACTGGGACAAGGTATTCTGGTGCCCTAGGCAAATACGGCATATAGCGCCATCCCTATGGAAAGTTCAGCCCACTCCATACCTGCTTGCAACCCCGTCTCTGCCTGGGATGAAGTTGCGCTCTAGGCAGTCGTCTACTTTGGCCTTCCGATCGTCCCGGCCCTGTCTGTAACTCATACTTTTTCCTCTCCCCGGGTTGCTTCTGAGTTGCTATATTTTCCAGTCACCGCTTTATGCTGTGAGCAGTGGTCGGGAGGCCCTCGTCAAAGTGACGTAGCTGGTGGCTGGGACTTAGTGAGTGGGCATGCTAGTTAATGAGCGTTTAGTTCCGACCCTGGTCATTGTCATTTCTTAGAGTGTGCATAGTGAGCGAGGGGCAGGAGCTAAGAAGTAAGTACAGAGCGATCTGTTCTGCGTTGACTCTCCCATACTTTGATTACCTTTACCGAATGGGGCTCTGAAATGTTTCCAGGCTCGGACTGGCCCACTGGGGAGCAGGGCAAACCCCCGGTGGGCCACTGAGCAGGGCAGAACTGAAGTTGTTTTTTACTTGCCTGTATGGCCTTGGAAAAGGCAGACAGGTAGAGAAGGAGAGGCAAAAAGCAACATTTAGAGTGTATGAGGCAGGTACAGCCTCATTTACATTAACTGTAGGGTGGGCCCCTAAAATAAACCCCACCGGTGGGCCCAGAAACAGCTCAGTTGGGGGGCCCCTAGAATCATCTCCACCCGTGGGTCCTGGGTAGAGATGGGCGTGTTGTAGCTGCTGCAGCTCCAGTATTAGAGATCTCACACAAAAGAAAGAACTTTTATACAGAGATTTTTGGGGGGTGTCACAGCTTTTCTCAGAGACTGTTTCCCTTACGTTCTAATTTTGATTTTGTGGGGTATTGGAACTGAAGTCCAGTGTGCGTCCAATTCAGCTACATATACATTTTAATGCAAATCTGCTCATTCTGGAGCACATTGAATACCAAGGGTTATCTAAGCCTGTTTTTTGCTGTTGTATTCAGTTTAAAGAAACAGCGTTTTTACAATCCAAATACCACTTAATTTTTGGCTGCTCATTTCTTTTGCGAAATTTAGACCCAAGGGGTTTAAATTAAGTTTTTTATGTTTGTTGTAGTCAGTAAAATAAACAGTGTTCTTCAACGCCAAAGAAGACATTTTTCCTGTAGCATAATTCATATCCGACGGTTAATTAAGCCTGTTTGCGCTTTTCTATTCAGTATAATACAGAGAGAGAGAGAGCGAGGATGAAGAATTTGAGGAGGGCAGTCAGCAGCTACTTGGCAGCGAAGAAATGGGGTCAATATCCCCTGCTTCTTGCAGTAGGCGGCAAAGTATAGATGTGGAGAGTGGCATGGGAGTCATGTTGTGAGAGGGCAGCCTCGGCATACCAAGACCGGTGATAGGACAGCAGTGACGATGAAACACAAATGATGATGATGTAGCCGACCGCAAATTGGGAGCCGGGTGAGGCAAGGGCTTTTATCATCGTCAGGAAAGAGGGCGCAGCTTGCGCGTCAGGCGCAGCAAGTGGGTTTTTGTGGCCGTGAGTCAGCAGGGTAGCAGCAGTGGGGAGGTCGGGAGCCAAGGCCACGGAGTAAAAACCCGCTTCGCAGGTCCAAGAAAGTAGCGGCACAGGGCTCAGCGAGGCAGTGGCGGTAGTAGTCACTCAGTGCGGAGCGTTTGGGGGTAAAATCAGCTATTCCGCGGTATGGCAGTTCTTTGCTAAGACACCGGAGGAGCCGAATATTGGGTATATGTAAATCTGTGGGCAGAAAGTGAAGTGTGTCCAGGGAGCTACCATTTGCACCCCGGCTATGCGTCTACACATGCAGCGTCACCATACCCGGTGGCCTGGGAGAAACGTGTTCTCATAAGTGGTGGTCCATCCTGCGCCGGAAATGCAGCAACAACACAGCAGCGCCCAGAGCCGCATGCCATTGCAGCCAGTCAAGGCTCCACCACCAACTGCAGAAGTTAGCTGTATCTCTTTGCCATCATCTCCCCAGTCCAGATGCACTCTGCCACCCCAGTTAGAAAATCCGCTGTACTACTGAGGCAGTAGTGATTAAGCGATTAACTTCTGACTATCTTCATTGGTGTCGATAGTCGATATCGTCATTATCAGACGAAATCCAAAGTCGATAATATATTATCTCTTATGACCATTAAAGTCTATGGGAGAGAACCACACCTTCATTCTTAACAACCCAAACAAGGGCTGGAGAAGCTGGAATTAACATCTCACGCACATTAAAACTGGATTTACGTGCTACATCTTAGGCAACACAATTAGAATATAAAAGTTCACAGACCATTCACTAACCCTGTCTTGGTACTCACGCATGACCCTTAAACTGCATGACCCACAGATTTTAAAAGTGCCAGAAAAAGGAGTCTTTCAACCACCATTTTAGTTTGAATGGACAAAGTACTATACCTGTCCCTGTACCAGCAGCATGAACTCAAAACACTGTATGACCCACAGATTAAAAAGTGCCGAAGTTAAAAAAAAAAAAATAAAAAAAAAAAGAAGAAAAAGGAGTCTTTCCAACCAACATTTAGTTGAACTGGATATTGACTATATCTGTCCTATACATAGTATACCATTAAACCTGTCTGACCCACAGATTAAAAAGTGCCGGAAAAAGGAGTCTTTCAACCATCATTTTAGTTTCACTGGACATTGACTATACCTGTCCTGGGCCACAGCATGAGCCCCAAACCTGCATGACCCATATTTACAAAAGTGCCGTAAAAAGGAGTCTTTCCAACCACCATTTAGTTTCACTGGACATAGACTATCCTGTCCTGGACCGCAGTATGACCATTCAACCTGTCCTGAGCCACATATTAAAAAGTGCCGAAAGAGGAGCCTTTCCATCCACCATTTTTAGTTTCACTGGACATAGGACTATCCTCTGTCCTGGGCCATAGCAATAAGCCACCAAACCTGCATGAGCCCACAGATTTAAAAAGCGCTGGAAAAAGGATCTTTCAACCACCATTTTAGTTTGAACTGGACAGTGACTATACCGTCCTGGGCCACAGTATTGACCATGGGTACCTTCCTGACCCACCGAGTATAAAGTACCGAAAAAGGAGTCTTCAACCACCATTTTAGTTTTACTTGGACATAGAAAATCCATGATCTTGGACGGCAGCATGACCCAAAAACCCCACAGAGTGCCCTTATGGACCATCAGCAGAAAATTTCTCATAAGAAATAAACAATAATTCAAAACAACTAGTTTTCCATTACTGCCTTGCTGCTATAGGTACTATGCCATTCGACAGGTGCATTGTTCCACCACCCGTGACATTAGAAAAGTGAATGCATACGAACAGATGCCCCAGTTGGTCCAATGAGCTCCTGTCCTGAAAATCCTGCATTAAAGGAAATTACAGATCAAGGCAGGTGAAGGCTGTAAACGTGGAAATCACCGCAGGTTCAGCTGGCAAGGCCGACTTACAGTGGGTAAGGTGAGAGCAAGGGCTGCGGTCGTCATCTATTAACACCGCAGTGTTCGCTAGTAGCAGTACCGAGTTACAGTGGTGTGCGGATGAGAGCCCAGGCAGGCGTCCGTCAACGCAATTAACACAACAAATAAACAAAAAATGCCCATATGTACGCAGCATCGAAAACAGTCGTTGCTAAGTAGAATGCGAAGTGTGATCTATGACCTCCAGCCTTTTCTCAGTACACATTCAAGAAAGACCTGGGGTAGCGCTAGAGAAATGTCTGCCTCTATGAGAGCGCTTGCCCCACCGTATGATGCGGACAATTGAGCTTCACTTGGAGATGCTGGTGTTTGACCGCTCCTGTTCCACACCAGGTGCCCTTTTTCCTTGGCATCCTTTTCTCGTTTTTACTCAACGTGGTGGAAGGAAATTGTCCTGTTCTTTTCTATGGGGGTGGCGAATGTGTCCATACACCAAGTCCTCTGAATAACCTACATCGACAAGGTCTTCCTTACCCTCCCTGTACATTCAGAGGGAATATTTTGTATCAGCTACTTTGTACATGCAATTTTTTAGTAGTTTAATTCTAGAAAACATATTTTTTTAAAATAGGTTGGAATCCCACCGACTATACTTTGTTTTCGTTTTTTTTAATAGTATTAAAGTTTTGGTTGTCACACTACAGGGGATTGCTAGCTATGTTTAAAGATCTTGCAAAAAACAAGTCCATTTTTGCAATATGGTTTTTCCAATAACAGTGTCCTACTATTCCTGTTTTTGACAGCACCATCACACTTTAGCGACTCTTGACAATTGTGAAAGAACAAATGTCTGTTAGAAAACCACATTTTTTAGAATAGGACCCTGTATTATAGCTTGCAATCACAGCAACATCCCCCAAAGAATTCAAAACATGACCCTTAGAAGTCCACTCCTTGACAATTGTGAAGAACAACGTGTCTGTTTAGAAACCACATTTTTTAAATATCGAAACCATTAGGTATTTGCTGACATTTCAAAGCAGCATGACCCAAAAAATCTAAAAAATTACTTCTCACCCACTGTTACAAAATTGTGAGTGAGAAATGCCACTTAGAAGCCACAATTTCTGTTCCAAAGTAGCATGATTTAAAGCTGTATCTCCACAGCTACATGACCCACAAAACCATTGACAATAGCGATGCGAAAAATTCTAAAGATAAAAGTGAGTAAATGGAATACTATTTTGTCCTTAAACCTGGTGTACTCTTACAGTCCTCCTCACCGCAAACCGTTCAAAAAGAACTTTTGGGTAACTGAGTATAAAAAATTGCAGTAAGAAAAGATCAAATATTAAAAAAAAGTTTTCAAGAGGACCATTTCTTTTGGAAGATGAATGTGAAGTAGACCGGCAACTAACAGTGACCTCGGCATTGGTGCCAAAAACATCATCAGAGAATCCATACCTGCTTCATAGTCTTGATGAAAGTCAAACGATCCACATTATCCGGATCGTTTGGTCTGTAATTATGACTCTTCCAGCTGTGCTGAAGGTCTGCTCAGATTACTCTGGCTGCTGGGCAGGACACACCTCTATGGCGTGGGAGCGAGCTCATGCCATTCATCATATACCATTTTGGATACCCAGAAGGCGATTGTGGGTCCGGGAACACTCAAAAAACATCGGTGTTTAGATGCCAGATAGTCCGTGCACCAAATCTTAAGCCAGTCTCTGTGTGTCGTATGTGTGCCCTGCATTACATGCGTTGGTGAGGTGGTAAATAAAGATTGCCAGAGGTCACCCATTAGGCTTCTGCCACAATGCCTGCTGCTGCCGCTACGGCTACTTGGCACTCTACTGCTGTCACGTTGCTGACGTTGTTCCACCGTGACATTTGAAGAACGTGAAGCAGACGCAACAGATGTCTCCAGTTGATCAATCAGCAAGGTCTCCATTTCCTGCATTTTACTCTCTATTTGGGTGGGTGGAAGGAAAGTGCTGAGTTTTGTTTGTACCGGGATCGAGAGGGTGGCCACCCAGTAACTGTTGTTCATTTTGATGGCCTTAATGCGAGGATCATGTTGGAGGAAATGGAGCATCCAAGCACTCATGTGAGAGATGGAGCCTTGATTTCCCAAGCCTCTGGGTCGAGGGGCACTAGCAAACTGATCTTCCTCATCTTCCTCCTCCGCCTCAAATTCGTGCCAACCTCTTTCCAAGGCAGGGACGTCGGTAACGTCGGTGTCCAGGAATACCTCCTCCTCCTCCTCCGCTTCCTCCGGCACAGCTTCAACACAGCCCTGACTTGCCTCAGATGATGCACCCTGAGAGCTGAGGCGCCGCCTTGCACTAGCCCTGGACCCCGAACCACTGCCTAATGAAGACCGATAAAATTGTGAAACTGTCGGGCCTTGTGGATTCGACGGAGAGAAAGGCTCCGTGTCCGCATCTGTGTCCGTCTCCTCCTCCGTCGCTGGTGGGACCTGATGTTTCAGAGTGTCCAACGATCGTTCCAGAACTAAGATCACCACAATGCTCATGCTGACAAGGGCATTGTCCGCACTGACCATTTTGGTGGCTTCTTCAAAACTGGCAAGGATGGTGCAGAGCTCTTTCACCTGCCTCCACTCTCGGTGGCTCAACACCCCGAGGTCCGCACCGCTGCTTGTCAGGCCATGTGTCACTTCGTACTGCGTAATGGCATTGCGCTGCTGCCACAATCGCTGGAGCATGTGGAGGGTGGAATTCCAGCGTGTTGCCACGTCAACAATGAGACGGTTGACGGGGAGGCCGAGCTGACGCTGCAACGCAGCCAGGCGGGACGAAGCAGGGTGCGAACGGCGGAAGTGTGAGCTCAGACCTCGAGCCTTCCTCAGCAGGCAGTCCAGACCCGGGTAGCGCTTTAGAAATTTCTGGACGACAAGGTTCATGACATGTGCCAGGCAAGGGATGTGCTCCAGCCTACCGATCTTAAGGGCGGCCAGCAGATTTCGACCGTTATCGCACACCACCTTGCCTGGCACAAGGTTCTTGTCACCCAGCCAGCGCTCGGTCTCGTTGCGAAGAGCCGTCCACAGCTCCTGACCTGTGTGTTGACGGTCTCCAAGACAGATTAATTTCAACACGGCCTGGTTTCTCTGGGCACGTGATGCCACCAGAGGACCTTGGGGGAAAGAACCCTGCACCATCCCTGCGGTTTTGAAGAGCGTGCGCCGAGCCTGAGAGCTACCGTTACCACCAGAAAGACTTCCACCCAGCTCACCCAGTAGACTGTCACAGAGATATAGCAGCCTTGGCCTGCGTACTAGTCATTGTCGGTGGTCAGATGGACATTGCCCTACACAGATGCAGACAACAGTGCTTGAAATTTTAGATGACACGTGGGCTGGGCCAGGGCAGGACGGCTTTTCTGGCAAAGAAATGCTGCTCGCATCTGGTATTGGGGGGCAGGCAAGGGCCAATGACGTGGTGGAACCCATCTGTGTCCACCAAAGGAAAGGCAACATTTCCAAGGCCCAAAAGCCAGGCAATGCCGACATTTCAGGGCTTTTGGCTTTTTGGATGGTTTGGGTTAAATGTTTCATCTTCTGCTCTCAAACCTGGTAGACAGAAAGCAGCTTCTAGACAGGCCGCTGTATGAATGTGCAGTCGTCAAACTGGTGGAAGGAGAGGGTAGGATGTGTCTCTGTGGTACTGGTGTACTCCGGGGCGACGGTGAGTCTGAAGCTGTAGGCTGGATTCCTGATCATGACTTGAGAGTCATCATGGCACTGAAGGAACGCTGGTTGGTGCGGAGGAGGAAGAGGCGAGACAGAGGTAGTGACAGTGTTGGAAAGCCCGCATCGGTGTGGCCTTTTTATTGGCCAAGGTCTCCCGCCATTTCAACTCATTGCATTCGCTGCAATGTGACCTATACATGTTGTCATATGGTGTGTTAAACACCTAAGATTCTTCCTCTACTGATGCGTTTACGGCAAAGCGGCATATGACATCGCG
>JAODAL010063232.1:0-19347 GCA_025379985.1 Phyllomedusa bahiana
AGTCAGTGACGGACACATGTGTTTCCTATTGCTGCCCCCCACAGTGAGGGGTTTTACAGTTAGGTGCAGGCCTCTTTCTGTAAGGCCTTGTCACCACCGGCTGACAAACTTTTACACGGACCTTAATGGAAAATCCGTGCAGCGGTCCCCACGGCACGAAAACGGTGCAAATACCAATCGGATAAACCTCCCGGTATTTGTCCTGTGCCGTGTAGACGGCCCCTAAGCCAAACCTTGCAGGTTATTGGACTGAGGTAGATAAATTTCGCTGCTTCAATGTAGCAAACAATCAGCTGTGTGAGACCGATTGGTCCCAGTCACTGGCAGCATGCAGAGGTAATGAAAATGGTGATGAGTAGAAAGGTGCAGTCGTCCTTTTACTCTCCTGGAACACTGAAGCGGAATCCTGCTGTGTGCGGCGTCTTGTAGAGTCACAGTGTCGCAGTATAAAAGGCGAAGTGTCCTGTAAAATAAGACAAAATAGAGAATTTATCATCCATCTTCTCCCCTGGGAATAAGGGTCTTTTTCCTTATTCTGGTGATAGACTAGTGAATCCCTCGGCGGGCTGACCGCCCTGGTAAGAGCGACCCCACGACACTCCCTGTAATACTTCTATTGTAACCCTATATTCATAATAGTAAGCACCAAATCTATCAGTTCAGTGCTCACCCAAGAATATGTTCTCCTGTTCATCAGTGGGTTTGCCTCAAGGTGGGGTAATCGGAATCAGGGGTTAGAGCAGACCTGGGCATTATACGGCCCATGGGCCCTCTACCTAGTCGGATACGGCCCGCGGCGGGCCTTCAGCGCTACTATTAGTATCCCCGGTATTTGTGAATTGGGCAGCGGCCTCTCCTCAGCGCACAGAGTAATCGCTCTGTGCGGCCTGGGGGCGTCCTGGCCGCCGTCTCGGGAGAGGAACGCACTTGGCTCAGAAGCAGGTAAGGTAAGTATTAGTTTTGTTATTTTTCATTTTGGTCTTAAATCTATATACCTGCCTGAGGGGAGCTATATCTATATACCTGCCTGTGGGGAGCTATATCTACATACCTGCCTGTGGGGAGCTATATCTATATACCTGTCGGTGGGGATCTATATCTATATACCTGCCTGTGGGGAGCTATAACTACCTACATAACTGCCTGAGGGGAGCTATATCTATCTATATACCTGCCTTAGGGGAGCTATATCTTTCTATATACCTGCCTGAGGGGAGCTATATCTATCTATATTTCCTGCCTGAGGGGAGCTATATCTTTCTATATACCTGCCTGGGGGCTTAATCTATCTTTTATACCTGCCTGAGGGGAGCTATAACTACCTATATACCTGCCTGAGGGGAGCTATATCTTTCTATATACCTGCCTGAGGGGAGCTATATCTATCTATATACCTGCCTGAGGGGAGCTATAACTACCTATATACCTGCCTGAGGGGAGCTATATCTATCTATATACCTGCCTGAGGGTAGCTATAACTACCTATATACCTGCCTGAGGGAAGCTATAACTAACTATTTACCTGGCTGAGGGGAGCTATATCTATCTATATACCTGCCTGAGGGGAGCTATATCTATGTATATACCTGCCTGAGGGGAGCTATATCTATGTATATACCTGCCAGAGGGGAGCTATATCTATGTATTTACCTGCCAGAGGGGAGCTATATCTATCTATCTACCTGCCTGAGGGGAGCTAGATCTATCTATATACCTGCCTGAGGGGAGCTATATCTATCTATATACCTGCCTGTGGGGAGCTATAACTACCTATATACCTGCCTGAGGGGAGCTATATCTATCTATATACCTGCCCGAGGGGAGCTATATCTTTATCTCTACCTGCCGGAGGGGTGCTTTATCTATCTATATTCCTGCCTGTGGGGAGCTATAACGATCTTTATACTGCCTGAGGGGAGCTATATCTATATACCTGCCTGAGGGAAGCTATAACTACCTATATACCTGCCTGAGGGGAGCTATAAAATATCTATATTTCCTACCTGTGGGGAGCTTATAACGATCTTTATTTCCTGCCTGGAGGGAAGCTATAACTAAACCCATAAAACCTGCCTGAGGGAGCTATTAAATACCTATATACCTGCCTGTGGGCAAACTTTTAACTACCTATATACCTGCTGTGGGGAGCTATATCTTCTATATACCTTTCTGAGGGGAAGTATTTCTGTCTATATACCTGCTGGGGGGCTATATTTATATATATATATATATATATTAAAATATATATATATATATATATATATATATATACCTGCCTGAGGGAAGCTATTTATCTGTCTTATACCTGCCTGTGGGAGCTATAAAATACTATATACCTGCCTGTGGGGAGCTATAAACTACCTATTACGCCTGTGGGAAGCTATATCTATCTATATACCTGCCTGTGGGGAGTATATCTAAAATACCTGCCTGTGGGGAAGTATATCTGTCTATATACCTGCCTGAGGGGAGTTTAATATCTATCTATATTTATATTTTAATATATATTTATATAAAAATATATATATATATATATATATTATATAAAATATTTATATATATATATATATATATATATATACCTGCCTGAGGGGAGCTATATCTATATACCTGCCTGTTGGGAGCTATAACTACCTATATACCTGCCTGTGGGGAGCTATAACTACCTATATACCTGCCTGTGGGACGCTATATCTATCTATATACCTGACTGTGGGGAGCTATATTATCTATTACCTGCCTGTGGGGAGCTATTAACTCCTATATATCTGCCTGAGGGGAGCTATATCTATTTATACCTGCCTGAGGGGAGCTATATCTTTCTTATACCTGCCTGAGGGGGAGCTATATCTATCTATATACCTGCCTGTGGGGAGCTATAATTACCTATATACCTGCCTGAGGGGAGTTATATCTATCTATATATCTACCTGAGGGCAGCTATAACTACCTATATACTTGCCTGGGGAGAGCTATATTTATCTATATACCTACCTTTCTGAGGGTACAGAGTAAGTTTCCACAAAAATAGACCCCAAAAATGATTTTTTTCCCCGTTCACCCTAATTATTTATTTTTTAAGTCCGGCCCTCTAAAGCCATCCCATTTTCTCATGTGTCCCCATGGGAAAATGAATTGCCCAGCCCTGGGTTAGAGTAACGGAGGGGTGTCTGTACCCCAGCATTGTGCCCAATGAAATGATACTGTCCAGAAAGTACCTCCCATGCCATAAGCTGCCAATCCAGTAAAGGTCATCATTGCCCACTCCCCAACCCCCCGTCCTATTAGATACTGAGGATCAGACTATTCCCCCCAGGCCTCCTCCTAGATGTATTGCGCCTTCCTTCGCTTTTGTTATGTCATTCCTATGTTCGCTCGTATGAAACGTTTTTTTTCCCGAGTGCTAAAAACGTCCTTATCGATATCTAGAGCAACGCGTTTGTTTTTTCTATACACAGGCAGTACTCGATTTACACTGTTCTGACTTACATCTGTCCCCTAGTTACAAATGGAGACTTATGGGGCATGCTGGCACTTCCTTTTTCACCGTGGGAAAGCTGTGGAATGACAATTTTCCCAGCAGCCACGCAGCCATGAGGTGAAGTTTTTCTTAACAGGGGAACAGACAGCAAACCAGATGGAAAAACCCTTCCCTGCACTATCCGAAACTAACAAAAAAAAAACTTTTGTGCTGCAGTTTCATGTAATAAACATATCTGTTCTGACTTAGATAGAAATTCAACTTAAGAACATATTTATAGTCCCTGTGATGTATGTGTCCCGGGGACGGCCTGTACATTCTCACTACTAACATCATGTGAGCAGAACGAAGACCCTTCCACCCGACACACATCCCTCGTGTGCATGATGTCCGGGTGTGGATTGTATCATGAAGAAACCTGTTACTGGGAATTCAGTATCCTGCCCCGATGTCTGTAACCTAAACCGCACGTCTCCAACCTGTACCAGGAGTTTGCATGTTTTATGTAAACCAGGTTGTAGCCGACTGCAGTGACACAAGAGGTCGAGGGCAAAAGCAGACACAACAAGAATATAACTACTATAATACTGTCCCCTATGTACAAGAATATAACTACTATAATACTGCCCCTTATGTACAAGAATATAACTGCTATAATACTGCTCCTATGTACAGAATATAACTACTATAATACTGCTCCTATGTACAAGAATATAACTAAATATAATACTGCCCCCTCTAACAAGAATTCATAATACTTATTAATATGACCCTATGTACAAGAAAATAACTACTAATATACTGCCCCCTATGTTACAAAATAAACTAACCTTTGTACTGCCCTATGTTAAAGAATATAACTATATAATACTGCTCCCTTTGTACAAGATATAACCACTATAATACTGCCTCCCCATGTACAAGAATAAACTACTATAATACTTTTCCCTATGTACAAGAATATAAATACTATAATACTGCCCCTATGTACAAGAATATAACTACTATAATACTTTATCCTATGTACAAGAAATATAACTATATAAAACTGCCTCTATGTCAAGAATATAACTACTATAATTTCTGCTCCCTATGTACAAGAATAAACTACTATAATACTGCTCCCCATGTAAAAAGAATATAACTACTATAATAACTGCCCTTTTATACAATAATATAACTACTATAAATTTTGCTCCCTATGTACAAGAATATAACTACTATAATACTGTCCCTATGTACAAGAATTATAATTACAGAATAATAATGCCCTATGAGACAAGAATCATTATAACTACTATAATACTGTTCCTATGTTACAAGCTTATAACTACTATCAATAGTTGACTTAAGTCTATGTACAGTAATATAAACTACTATAATACTGCCTCTATGTACAAAGGAATAGAACTTGCTATAATACTGTCCCTAATGTTACAAGATTATAAAAACTACTATATTACTGCTTCTATGTACAAGAATTTACAACTAATAATTATGATAGACAGACTCCCTTATGTACGAGAATATAACTTCTTAATACTGCCAACCTATGTACAAGAAGTATAACTACTAAGAAATACTGCTCCATATGCTACAAGAATATTAATACTTATAATACTGCCCCTATGTACAAGAATTATAAACTACTATAATATGCCCCTATGTACTAAGAATATAACTACGTATATACTGCCCCTGTAATGTACTAAGAATATTAACTACTATAATACTGCCACCCTATGTACAAGAACCGCTATAAACTACTATAATACTGCACCTATGTTAGTACCATGAATATAAACTACTATATACTACTGCAATATGTACAAGAATATAAACTACTATAATACTGACCTAGTACAAGAATATAACTACTATATACTGCCCGTATGTACAAGAATATAACTATATAATACTGCCCCCTATGTACAAGAAATATAACTCTATAATTTCTGCCTCCTAATGGTACAGATTTAAACTGCCTTATGAATATACTGACCACTCTTGATGTACAAGAAATATATCTACTCTAATACTGCAATACAGCTATGTACAAGAATTGTAACTTACTATAATACTGCTCCCTATGTATAAAGATATCATAACTGACGTATAATACTGCTCCCTATGTACAAGAATATAAGCTACTATAATTACTGAGTACCCTAATGTACAAAGAATATAACTACTATGAATTAACTGCCGCTATTGTATCTCTAGGCATCTATAACACTTCTATAATAACTGCTCGCTATTTACATGAATATAACTACTATAATATCTGCCCACCCTATGTACAGAATATATACTACTATAATACTGCCCCCCTATGTACAAGAATATAGAACTACTATTATTACATCCCTATGTTCAAGAATACTAACTACTACTAATATAATGCCCTCTATGTACAAGATTATATCTACTATAATACTGCCCCGTTATGTACAAGAATATATCTACCTATAATACTGCCCCCCGCTCTGATACAGAGATTTATAACTATATTTTACTGCCTCCTATGTACAAGAATTATAAAACTGATTATAATACTGCCCCATGTGAGACAAGAATATAACTTACGCATAATTCACTGCCCGCTATGTCCAAGAACTATAACTACTATAATTATGCTCCATATGTACAAGAATATTAACTACTGCTCGTAATACTGCTCCTATGTACTCAAGAATATAACTACTATAAGATACTGATCACACTCCTATGTACAAGAAGTTTAACTACTAATAATACTGCCGCTAAGTACTTCATGAATAATAACTTTCACTAATCTCTGCTTTCTATGTACATGAATTTAATACTCTATATGACCCTTTGTACAAGAACCTATAACTACTATAATACTGCCCCTATGTACAAGAATATAACTACTATAATACTGCCCCTATGTACAAGAATATAACTACTATAATACTGCCCCTATGTACAAGAATATAACTACTATAATGCTGCTCCCTGTGCAGAGGATTAGAGCTATATCCTGCTGTCAGGTTGCAGTATATTTGCTGTATGTAAATGCCGGTGACACTGACGCCTCGCTCTCCTGTGTGGTCCCGGTGGCAGGTGAGGGACAGCTGCTTATTTCGGCTGCACGTCTCGTGCGCCCCATTGATCTCTGGGAGCCGTTTTTGCATTTTGCATATCTATGCAAATAAGTCCGAGCTCCTCCGAGATCGTTGGGTGAAGGATTCGGGGGACGTAGAAAGTCTTCATAGAGAAGACAAAGGAATTTTTCATTTTGTTCTTCTCCGTCCGCCCCTTGGTTTCCTTTGTGAGTGGATAGAACATTGCATTGTGGGTATTTCAGGCCGAGCTTCAGTGTAAAGCAGGGGGAAGCAATCACTCTGCAGCTGGTGTAACATAGGGCTGCTGTGGTGGAGGTCTGAGAGCTGGGTTTGTAACCATAGGGCTGACTGTGTGGAGGTACTGGGCGGGATCGGTGTGTTGTAACATAGGGCGCTGGTGTGGATGATTCTGCAGTCTGTGGAGAACCTTAGGGCTGCTGTGTGGATCTCTGCGGCTGGTGTAACATAGGGCTGCTGTGTGGAGGTCTGCGGCTGGTGTAACATAGGGCTGCTGTGTGGAGCTCTGCGGCTGGTGTAACATAGGGCTGCTGTGTGGAGGTCTGCGGCTGGTGTAACATAGGGCTGCTGTGTGGAGCTCTGCGGCTGGTGTATAAAAAATAGGCTGCTGTGTGGAGCTCTGCAGCTGGTGTAACATAGGGCATGCTGTGTGGATCGAGCACGACGGCTGTGTAACATAGGCTGCTGTGCGTGGGAGCGTCCTCGGCTGGATATGTAACATGGGCATGTGGAATATCCATGTGTTGGACTAAGCTCTGCGGCTGGTGCACCATAGGGCTGCTGTGTGGAGCTCTGCGGCTGGTGTAACATAGGGCTGCTGTGTGGAGCTCTGCGGCTGGTGTAACATAGGGCTGCTGTGTGGAGCTCTGCGGCTGGTGTAACATAGGGCTGCTGTGTGGAGCTCTGCGGCTGGTGTAACATAGGGCTGCTGTGGGGAGCTTGCAGCTGGTGTTATCATAGGGCTGCTGTGTGGAGCTCTGCGGCTGGTGTAACAATAGGGCTGCTGTGTGGAGCTCTGCGGCTGGTGTAACATAGGGCTGCTGTGTGGAGCTCTGCGGCTGGTGTAACATAGGGCTGCTGTGTGGAGACCTGCTGCAGCTAGGTGTAATACATAGGGATGCCTGCTGTTGTGGAGCTATGAGCCATGGTTTGTAACTTTTGGGCTGATGTGGTGGAGACTCTGCGGAGCCCCTGAGTCGGGTCATTCTTATCCTCATGTCTTAAAGGCTTCTTCCATATTGTGATTGTATCGATCTTGTGGCAGATTCAGGAGGTTTCTACAGATTTGGTCAAAATGTAGCAAATTGTGTATTGAAATGTCAGCAGACGGTGCAGAATGTTATACCCGGGAGGGACGGGGACGGTCCCCGCAATCTACACATCACTGAGCCTGTACCCATAGGGAGACAAACACAGGGCTGAACTAACAGACCCAGCAACCCCATAACAGTGACAGCCACAGTGCCCCCATAACAGTGACAGCACTCAGTTGCCCCCAGATACCAAGTGACAGCCACAGTGCCCCCATAACAGTGACAGCTCAGAGCCCCCATAACAGTGACAGCCACAGTGCGCCCATAACAGTGACAGTCACAGTGCCCCCATAACTACAGGGCCCCCGAAACATGTCAGCCTCAAGAGCTCCATAACAGTAAAAGTCACAGCTCCCCCCATAACAGTAACAGTCACAGTGCCCCCATAACTGTGAAGAGTCCAACAGTGCAAACAATAACAGTAGACAGCCACAGTGCCCCCATAAAGAGTAACAGTTCTCATATGGGCCCCTACCATCGCATAACAGTGACAGCCACAGTGCACCCCAGAACTACAAGGGCTCCCATACAGTTACGCTAGTCACGTGTACGCCTACACCTTAACATGTACAGTCACAGTGCCCCCATAACAGTAACAGCCACAGTGCCCCCATAACTACAGGGCCCCCATAACAGTAACAGTCACAGTGCCCCGCATAATCTCAGTAGACAGTTCAGTGCCACCATAACAGTAACAGCACGTGTGCCCCATAAATTCTGGGCCCCCATAACAGTTAACATGTCGCACAGTGCCACCAATAAACAGTTGACAGGTTCACAGTGCCCCCACTAACAGTAACAAGCCTACAGTGCCCCATAACAGTGACAGCCACAGTTGCCCCCCCATTAACTCAGTACCCTAGTCACAGCAGTTGCCCCCATAACAGTGTACAAGCCTCAGATGCCCCCATAACAGGACAGTTCACAGTGGCCCCATAACAGTGACAGCCACAGTGCCCCATAACAGCCACACTGCCCCATAACAGTAACAGCCACAATGCCCCCCATAACCTCAGTGACCAGTCACGTGCCCCCATTAACAGTGACTGCTCCTCAGTCGCCTTCATCATCTAGTAACAGACACTCAGTGCCCCATAACAGTGGACAGTCAGTAGAAGCACCCATAACGAGTAATACAGCCAACGCAGTGCCCCCATAACAGTAACAGCCACAGCCCCCCCCATTAACAGTGACAGTCACAGTGCCCCCCTATAACTAGTGACAGCCACAGTGCCCCCATAACAGTGACAGCCACACAGTGCCCCATAGACATATGTCACAAGTGCCCCATGTAACAGTAACAGCACAGGCCCCCTAACAGTGACAGTCACTAGTGCCCCCATAACAGTATACAGCCACAGTGCCCCACCCATAAACTATGTAAACAGTCACATGCTCCCCACATGAACTACAGGGCCCCGCCATTTAACGCAGTAACAGGTCTACGCAGTGCCCCATAACTACAGGGCCCCCATAACAGTAACAGTCACAGTGCCCCCATAACAGTAACAGCCACAGTTCCCCCATAACAGTGACAGTCACAGTACCCCCATAACAGTAAACAGTACACCGTGGCCCCCATAACGAGTGTACAGCTACAGCCCCCCATTCACAGTAGAACAGCCAACCGTGCCCCCATACAGTGACAAGTCACAGTGCCCCATCAACAGTAACAGCCCTCAGGTGCCCCACTAACAGTGACAGTCACCAGTGCCCCCATTAACTGTAAAAGGTTCACAGTGCCCCCAACATAACCAGTGACAGTCACCGTGTGCTCACACATACAGTGACAGCCACAGTGCCCCATAACAGTGACCCTCCACCAGTGTGACCCCCATGAACAGTAAACAGCCACAGTGCTCCCCAATAACAGTGACAGTCCACAGTGCACCCCATAAACAGTATAACAGCCTATAGTGCCCCCATAACAGTGACAGGCCAACTCTAGTGCACCATAACAGTAACTGCCAAGTGCTCACCTCATAACAGTGACAGTCACAGTGCCCCGATAACAGAAAAAAATGAAAGCACAGATGCGCCCACCATACAGCAGTAACAGCCACTGCCCCTCACTAATAAACAGTGACAGTCACAGTGCTCCCATAACAGTAACAGCCACAGTGCCCCCATAACAGTGACAGCCACAGTGCGCCCCCCTTTAACTGTGACAGGTCACAGGTGCCCCTAATAAACTCAGCTGTAACAGCCACAGTGCCCCTCCATAAACGAGTGACGGCCACTGTGCACCCTGAAACTTTGACAGTCACAGTGTCCTACTCAATAAGACGAGTAACAGCCACAGTTGCCCCCATATACGTGACTAGTCACAGTAAGCCCCATACAGTGACGTCACAGTTGCGACCATAACTTCAGGGCCCCAATAATATGTCCCAGCCTCAAGAGCCCATTAACAGTGAACAGCCACCTGCCCTCCATAACAGTGAACAGATCAAAGTGCCCCCATGTTTTACATAACAGTTGTGACAGGCCATCAGGTTGCCCCCATAAACAGTGACAGTCACAGATGCCACATATAACTCAGTAACAGCCACAGTGCACCTCCAATTTTAACTAGTGACCAGTCTCACAGTGCCCCCATTACGAGTGACAGCACCACTCAGTGCCACCTATCATAACAGTGACAGTCACTGGTGCCCCCATAAGACAAGTGACCCAGTCTACAGTGCCCTCATAAATCAGTAACAGTCACAGTGCCACCGCATATACTACAGGGCCCCCCATAACAGTAACTGCCACAGTAACCTACACACCTTAACAGTGACTGCCAACAGTGGCCCCCATAACAGTAATCAGTCACAGTGCCCCCCATAACAGTGACATTCACAGAGCCCCTCCATAAACTAGAGTAACAGCCACAGTGCCAGCCATAATCAGTGTGACAGCCACAGCTGCTCCCTTAAACTAGTAAACAGCATCTCAGTGCCCCCATACAGTGGATCACTCCACGTGCCCCCATAACAGTAACAGCCACACTGCCCCCATAACAGTGACAGTCACACTGCCCCATAACACGTGAATAGTCACAGAGCCCCCATAACAGTAAACAGCACTCAGTGCCCATAACATTAACAGCCACAGTTCCCCCATAACAGTGACAGTCACAGTGGCACCCCATAACAGGACAGCCCACAGTGCCACATAACTCGCAGTGACAGCAGCTACGTGCCCCCATAACAGTGACAGTCACAGTGCCCCCCATAACAGTAACAGCCACAGTGCCCCCCATAACAGTGGCAGTCACAGTGCCCCCATAACAGTGACAGCCACAGTGCCCCCCATAAAATATAATTTAACAAATACATCAAAAAAAAGAAAAAAAAAAAAACTAAAAAGTGACAGCCACGAGCTCCATAACAAGTGAACAGATCAGAGAACCCGCGCACTAACGTGACACGCCACAGCCCCTAATTTACCAGTGGACAGGTCACAGTGCACACCCCCCATAAACTCAGTGACAGCCCCACTGCCCCCATAACAGTGAGACAGTACACAGTGCTATACCATAACTCTCAGTGACAGCCACAGTGCCCCTCAAAACAGACTAACAGCACAGTGCCCCCATAACCAGTGACTAGTCACAGTGCCCATATAACTGTAACAGCCACAGTGCCCCATAACAGTGACAGCCAGTGCCCTACCCTAACAGTGAATAACTACACCAAATTTTGGGAGCCCCATAACAGTGACAACTACATGGGCCCCATAACAGTGACAATACATGGAACACCTATCCCCCTTAACAGTGAGAGCTACATTGCCCCCCTAACAGTGAAGAACCTACAGTGCCTCATAACAGTGACAACCTACTCAAGTGCCCACTAACAGTGATAACTACAGAGCCCCCATAACAGTGATAACTACAGGACCCCTGAAACATGTCAGCCTCAAGAGCCCCATAACAGCGACAACCCTTGTGCCCTCATAACAGTGACAACTACAATGTTCTCATAACATTTACAGTCACAGTGCCCTCATAATAGTTACAACTACATGACCCCCACAACAGTGATAGCCACAGTGTCCCTATACCAGTCACGCAGCCCAGATAGCTGTTCTTGCCCTAGTTCCCCCATAGCAATGTCAGTCACAGAGCCTCCAAAAGCAGAAGTCAAAAATATCAGTATGCCTTCACTAGACCTAGAAAACACTGTGGGACAGCTATAGTACCCCCCGATTGGCTTTTTATAGAGACTCAGGTTAACTCCCATACAGTAACATTTGTCCTACAAACATACCCCATAATAAGGCCACAGGGTCTCCATAATAGGGACAATCACATAGTTCATATTACTGAGACAGAACTAGCAGTTACCACCATAAACGGTGCAAGAAGATGTTACTTCCCGGAGACTCTTTGGTTCCCTGATGTGATGGATGAGATTGTGACGCGGGAAGTCCCGCCACCCCCCCCCCCATACACAGCGTTTTCCATCGGGACGGCACTACTTCTGAGTTTTCCTAGGCTTCATAGGAGGCTACGCAGGGGTCTCTGGGGTCCTTACAGCCGTGGGAGAGAGGGAGGAGGGAAGCCACATATTAGGATCCCCTTAAGTATTAACAGATCTACCTCTCGACTTTCCATACATTGCTGCCCTCATATTGGACAAAAATGTTTTTGCTAATCCTGAGCCTTCTGGTTCATGAACAAGATGACAGAGCTATAGTCTGAATATAATAAATTCAGTAGGGGATTATGTGCAGTGTCGGGAGGAGTAATGGGACCAACATTGGAGTATGATTCTTGGGGTGCCACAGTGTTGTTGATTCTTGGGGCCACCAGTGGGAGAATGATTCCTTGAGGCCTCAACGTGTAGTTGAGTTGAGGTCCACCATTGGAGCTGATTCTTATGGACCTACAGTGGATCTGGATTCTTATGGACCCACATGGACGGACGATCTTGGAGGTCGCGGGAGTGATTCTTGGGGTCCCACCAGTGGACGGTGATTTTTGGGGCCACCATGTGGAGGTGATTCCCTTGGGCCACCAGTGATTTGAGGTGTCTTGGTGGCCTCCTGTGGAGATGGAGTTTCTTGGGGAGCCACTACGTGATTTGTTTCTTGGGGCACCAGTCGGAGATGGATTCTTGGAGCGCACCACGTGGAGAGAGTTCTTGGTGCCCACAGTGGAGTTTGATTCTTGGTGGCCACCAGTGGAGTTGATTCTTGGGCACCAGTGATATGATTCTTGGAGGCCACCAGTTGGCGTTGATTCATGGGGCTCACAGATGTAGGACTTAGATTAATCTGGGGGCAACCAGTAGATTTGATTCTTGGGGCCACCAATGGAGATGATTCTTGGGGCCACCAGTGGAGATGATTCTTGGAGCCCACCAGTGGAAAGGGTTGATTCTGGAGAGGAACCAGCCAGTGGAGCCGATTCTTGGGGCCACCAGAGGGTAGATGAGTATTCTTGGGTGCCCATCCAGTGATAGATGATTATTTGGGCAACCAGTGTGAGATGATTCTTGGGGCCCGCAAGTGGGAGAATGATTACTTAAGGGGCCACCTAGTGGAGATGATTCTTGAGGGCCAACAAGCCAGTGGAAGATTGATCCCTTGGGGGCCACTCAGTGTGAGATGATACTTGGGGCCACCAGTAGAGTTGATTCTTGGAGCCACCAGTGGACTTGATTTTTAGGCCCCATTGGAGTCGATTCTTGGGGTCCACCAGTGGAGTTGATTCTTGGGCTCCACCAGTGTAGATGACTCTTAGGGTCCACCCTACATCTATTGCACTCCGCCTCTTGCACTCTTTCTCTGTCTTTTTCCCTGAATATTAGCCCCATGCCCACCATACCCAGGGGCCCACAATTCCCAGTGGTCCCCCAGGGTTTTCCTATTCCCCTGTAGTATCAAAGCCTGAGTATGTGTTGTGAGGGGGAAGTACTCTGCCGTTCATGGTGTGTGTTGAAATCTGGGTCTCTATATTTACTATTTTGCCATAGGCAAACAAACTCTACCAGTTCTCTATCTATTAAAACACTAAAACGTAAACTTTTATTATATCCTAACTCTTAACCTCTATTACACATCTATAAAAACCTGATCTCTATCTCCTCATCATTAAACTTTTGCTGTCTGAAAGAGGGATAACTCCCTTTCTATCATCAAGTCTGGTGGAACCCACCTATTTAACAGAGAGCCTATAAATCAGATAGCAAAGTACTAGCATTCAGTTAAGGGATCCAAGCCACTACTTGGGGCAGTCGTCCCTAATCTCATAGACACAGAACAAATAAGGACCCCTTGTGAACCCTCTGCAAGCAGGTGACACTGTAGACAGAGGTGAGAGAGTTCACAAATTTAAAACGTCATTAGAGCCTGACCTCCCCAACATGTTTCACCAGCTAACCTGGCTTTATCAAGGCTTAGAGGTCGATAACTTGTGGATGGTGGATGGGGGGCCCATCGTTGGTCGGGGTGGAAGGTGTTTGTTTGGTGCGAGTTGCATTGGCGCGGGCGGTGCGGTGGGATGGGGCGTAGGCCCGTTGTGGAGATGGCGAATCTGGCTGGGGGTTGTTGGCTCGTGGGAGCGTGGTGGCAGCTTTGGCGGGACATGTTATGTTAATAGGTGGGGTTCCACCAGAATTGATGATAGAAAGGGAGTTATTCCCTCTTTCAGAAGCAAAAAGGGTTAAATGATGAGGATAGAGATCAGGTTTTTAAATAATGTGTATAGAGGTTAAGAGTTAGATATAATAAAAGTTACGTTTTAGTGTTTAATAGATAGAGAACTGATAGAGTTTAAGTTTGCCTTTGGCAAAACAGTAAATATAGTGATCAAAAGTCACTCTTTGTTCTCTTGCAAGATTCCCAATTTTTTGGAGATATGTTGAAATCTGGGTGTCTCCAGCTATGGGCATTATAATGGCCACCATCAGTGGTCGCTGACTACTCGTCGTGTTTTGCTGCAGTGTCTTTGCAGTAACGGCTCAGCTTCCTCCTCGAGCTGCTGAGGACTGATTATAACATGCGACTACATGACCTCAGGGCTGCACCTTTCCAGGGCCTGCTTCCCAGAGATAAGGGCCACAGGACGGGCCCAGATAAGACGCCCCATCACCCTGCAGGACACCCGCGGCTTCTCGCACTTGGTCCCATTACTTGCTCCAAACAGGTTTCTATTCCCACAGATGAACCGTCCAATGTGGAGGCCAAAATGGCTTCTAGACCATTCAAACGGCCACCACCTAGGGCCAGACGGACCCCTGTGCATAATCCACAGCCTGGAAGGGACTGGGGACATATCAGGGGTTAAACCCATGGGCGGGCGACCACGTGACTGCTCGTGGGTGACAGTATTGGAAGACTTTTATCTGTGACTGACATCTGCAAACTATCTGCCACCAGGTCCTGAGTCTGGAGAACTAGTAATGACCGTGAGAATAGAGTCAGATGTGCGCAAAAGTGGCCAGAGGAACTACAATTACCAGCAAGCCCCTGCGGAGAGGATTATAGACATGTAGGTCACACACAGCAACAGAGTGGAAAGCAGTATCCACAGCAGCACAGTGTGTTTCAGTAATGTGCTGATTTTGTTGAAGAGGACATAGAACCAGTGTTCCCTGCAGCACAGAGCATGTCAGGAAATTGATCCAAAGTTTTCAGTCACAGACAATTTATTTCAAAAATCCATCCCATGATTAAAAGTTTAAGGTTTTATCTGCAGGACAAAAAATTTAAACTGAGGAATTGTTGAATGTTACATAGCAGCAGGGTCTCACAGTAGCACAGAGTATTTCAGACACATGTGCTGATATTGTGGGAGGTCACAGGCTGAAAGCTACATAGTAAAAGAAGCATGACCCGAACAGCGCAGAGTATTTCAAGACAAAAGTTTGCTTATTGTGTGGGAAATCATAGACTAAAAGTTACAAGGAGCTGTTCAAAGCAGCACAGAGAATTTCAGGAGATGAGTCCGTTGATCTCATAGGAGGTCACAGTCTGAGAGTTACATGGTGGAATAAGCAGAGTACTTACTGGAGCAGAGCCGTCTTAACAGAATTATAGGCCCCTGGGCATAGCACTGCAGTGGGCCCTGCCCTAATACATGACATCACACTTAACCATACCTCAAGCCCCCCCTCAAGCACACCCATATTATCACACTACTTATGTCTGGACACCGGCAGACTACAAGACTGATTGGCAGAGCAGGGAACCTTTGGCTCCCTTTTCCACCATGGTTTTTAACTGTAGTATAGCCCCTCCTCCTTACAGAACATTCTATTATAGCCCCTCCTCCTTACAGAACATTCTATTATAGCCCCTCCTCCTTACAGAACATTCTATTATAACCCCCTCCTCCTTACAGAACATTCTATTATAGCCCCTCCTCCTTACAGCACATTATATTTTAACCCCCTCCTCCTTACAGAACATTCTATTATAGCCCCTCCTCCTTACAGCACATTCTATTATAGCCCCTAATCCTTACAGAACATTCTATTATAGCCCCTCCTCCTTACAGAACATTCTATTATAGCCCCTCCTCCTTACAGAACATTCTATTATAGCCCCTCCTCCTAACAGAACATTCTATCATAGCCCCTCCTCCTTACAGAACATTCTATCATAGCCCCTCCTCCTTACAGAACATTCTATTATAGCCCCTCCTCCTTACAGAACATTCTATTATAGCCCCTCCTCCTTACAGAACATTCTATTGTAGCCCCTCCTCCTTACAGAACATTCTATTATAGCCCCTCCTCCTTACAGCACATTCTATTATAGCCCCTCCTCCTTACAGAACATTCTATTATAGCCCCTCCTCCTTAAAGAACATTCTATTATTGTCCCTCCTCCTTACAGAACATTCTATTATAGCCCCTCCTCCTTACAGAACATTCTATTACAGCCCGTCCTCCTTACAGAACATTATATTATAGCCCCTCCTCCTTACAGAACATTATATTACAGCCCGTCCTCCTCCTTACAGAACATTCTATTATAGCCCCTCCTCCTTACAGAACTTTCTATTTTAGCCCCTACTCCTTATAGAACATTCTATTATAGCCCCTCTCTCGTAAAGAACATTCTAGTATAGCCCCTCCTACTTACAGAACATTCTATTATAACCCCCTCATCCTTACAGAACATTCTATTATAGCCCCCTTCTCCTTACAGAACATTCTATTACCTCCCTCCTCCTTACAGAACATTCTATTATAACCCCCTTCTCCTTACAGAACATTCTATTACAGCCCATCCTCCTCCTTACAGAACATTCTATTACAGCCCATCCTCCTCCTTACAGAACATTCTATTATAGCCCCTCCTCCTTACAGAAAAATTCTTTTTAGCCCCTCATCATTACAGAACATTTTATTTTTACCCCCCCATCCTTACAGAACAATTTTATTACAGCCCATCCCCCTCCTTACAGAAAATTCTATTATAGCCCCCCCCTTACAGAAATTCTATTTTAAAACCCCTCCTCCTTTCGAACATTCTATGATAGCCCCCTTCTCCTTACAGAAAAATTCTTTACAAGCCCATCCCCTCCTTACAGAATATTCTATTTTAGCCCCTCCTCCTTACAGAATATTCTATTTTAAACCCCCCTCTTTCAGAACATTTCTATTTTAAACCCGCCTCCCCTTACAAACATTCTTTAAAGCCCCTCATCCTTACAGAAACCTTTTTAAAGGGCCCCTCCTCCTTACAGAACATTTTATGTAACCCCCTTCTCCTTCAGAACATTCATTATACCCCCCCTCCTTACAAAAAAAATTATTTATAACCCCCCTCCTCACAGAACATTTTTTATTTACAATCCCCCTTTTCTCCTTACAGAACATTCTATTATAACCTCATCCTCCCTTACAGAAAATTCTATTAAAAGCCCCCCCTTCTCAAAAAACATTCATTTTAACTCATCCCCTTTAAAAAAGAATATTCTAAATATACCCCTCCTCCTTATAAACATTCTATTATAGCCTCCCCTCCTTACAGAACATTCTAAAAGCCCCTCCCCCCTTACAGACATTCTAATATAGCCCCCTCCTCCTTACAACATTTTATTAAGCCCCTCCTCCTTACAGAAATTTATTATAGCCCCTTTCCCCTTACAAACATTCTTATTATACCCCCTCCTTCTACAGACCCTTCTATTTAGCCCTCCTCTAAATTTCTAATACCCCTCCTCCTCTACAGAAAAATTCATATAGCCCCTTCCTCCTTACAGAATATTCTATTATTTGCCCTCCTCCTTACAAACATTCTATTATAGGCCCTCCTCCTAAAACATTCTATTATAGCCCCTCCTCCTTACAGAACATTCCTATATAGCCCCTCCTCCTTACAGAAAATTCTATATTCCCCTTTTTAAAAACACTATTAAAACCCCCTCCCCTTTTCAAACTTTTTTTTAGCCCCTCTCTACAGAACATTCTTTAAAACCCCCCCCCAAAAGCATTTTTAGCCCCCTCCTTTTCGAAATTCTATAAAACCCCTCCTCCTTACAGCACATTCTATTATAGCCCCTCCTCCTTACAGAACATTCTATTATAGCACCTCCTCCTTACAGGACATTCTATTATAGTCCCTCCTCCTTACAGAACATTCTATTATAGCCCCTCCTCCTTACAGAACATTCTATTATAGCCCCTCCTCCTTACAGAACATTCTATTATAGCCCCTCCTCCTTACAGAACATTCTATTATAGCCCCTCCTCCTTACAGAACATTCTATTATAGCCCTTCCGCATTACACAACATTCTATTATAGCCCCTCCTCCTTACAGAACATTCTATCATAGCCCCTCCTCCTAACAGAACATTCTATCATAGCCCCTCCTCCTTACAGAACATTCTATTATAGCCCCTCCTCCTTACAGAACATTCTATTATAGCCCCTCCTCCTTACAGAACATTCTATTATAGCCCCCTCCTCCTTACAGAACATTCTATTATAGCCCCTCCTCCTTACAGAACATTCTATTATAGCCCCTCCTCCTTACAGAACATTCTATTATAGCCCCTCCTCCTTACAGAACATTCTATTATAGCCCCTCCTCCTTACAGAACATTCTATTATAGCCCCTCCTCCTTACAGAACATTCTATTATAGCCCCTCCTCCTTACAGAACATTCTATTATAGCCCCCTCCTCCTTATAGAATATTCTATTATAGCCCCCTCCTCCTTACAGAACATTCTATTATAGCCCCTCCTCCTTACAGAACATTCTATTATAGCCCCTCCTCCTTACAGAACATTCTATTATAGCCCCTCCTCCTTACAGAACATTCTATTATAGCCCCCTCCTCCTTACAGAACATTATAGCCCCTCCTCCTTACAGAATATTATATACCCTCCCTTAAGAACATTCTATTACGCCCCTCCCCCTTACAGAATTTTATATAGCCCCTCTCCTACAACATTCTATTACCCCTCCCCCTTTAAAACTTTATTACCCCCCTCC
>JAODAL010063233.1:0-19347 GCA_025379985.1 Phyllomedusa bahiana
CCCCGCAGCGCAATCAAAGGGTTTCCCTCTCTGTGGGGTGATCGGAACAACCGTGACCCGAAGACCCAGGAAATGGCTGCACAGTGCCCTGGGGACTACATGGCCCAGGGCTGTTGTTAACAAGCATGCAGGGCACACTGGGCTGCCTAAACATTCCTTTCAGACGACACAGATTAAAATGATTAGCATATATGAATAGCTAATAAGCTAAGTGTAAAAAAAAATGAAAAAAAAATAACAGTTCCCCCTTCATGGGATTTAAAAAAAAAGAAAAAAACAAAAAAAGTCTAAAAAATAAAAATAAAATAAAAATAAATTTTTAATAAAAAAAAATTGGAAATTTACAAACAAAAAAAACCTAACATATTGGGTACCCACATGACCTTAAAAACCTTTAGAATTAACTAACACGTTTTTAATGTAAATTAAAATTGTTAAAAAATAAAAAAAAAAAAACAATTTTAAAATAAAAAAAAAAACCCAAATTAAAAAGAAACAAATTTACCCCAATTTAAAAACCAAATTGTTCAATAAAACGATTAAACCATCATTAAAAAAAAAATTAAAATTTTGAAACTGCAAAGGAGGCAAAAATAAAAAAATGTTCGGGCATAAACAAATTTTCCGGCTGTGGCTTAAAGGGGGTTTTTTAACCCATCAGCTTAACTTAAATTATGTGACCTAAAACTCCAAATATTTTAATGCAAAAAATACTACGATATAAAGTTCACCAAATCAATTCTTTTTTCATTACCTAAAAGAAAACTTGTAAAATAAGATTTTTTTTTTGGAAAAATAATAAAATTTTTTTTTCCCTTTTGGGCTGAACTTTAGTTTTATTTAAATTTGTGTCAATTTAAATCCAATGCGCTTTAAAGGTCCCAATTGGGGAAAAAATTTAAATAAAAAATTAAAAAAATGTAATATGGGGATACAACAACAGCATAATGTAAACCCATTGTGCAAACCCCATTAGATTCAGAAAAAGTATGAAAGAGCCAGATAAAAAAATTTTTTTAAACTTTTTTTTTTACTGTTTTTGTTAAATGTTCAAGTAACTAAAAAACAGCTTTTATCACTCAATTCTTGGGAACAAATAATAAGAACAATTTTAAAAGGAGGCACTTTGACAGGCACAATACAGAGTTAAATATAATTTGTAATTCATCAAAAAGTCACATGATATTTCACATCACAAACACTCATTAAGGATTGTCACAAGTCAAGATTTCTTGGTCTTGCCAACCAACCACTTTTTTTTAAATGATATGAGTTTAAAGAGATCCAGATTCGCATTTCTTTTTTACGGACATTATGCGTCAGTTAATAGTTTTCCAGTCCATTTTTTTCATCCACAAAAAAGATAAAATTTTTTTAATCATGTGAAATAAATTTTTAGGGAAAAAACAAGCACCATAGCTGTATGAAATTTGTCCTCATGAATACTCAGGTTAGAAGGACAGTCATTGTAACTTACAAGGCAAAATTTGGGTTAGAGAAGGTCAATGAGAACTTTTTTATCAATATCAAAAGAAAAATTGTAAAAGAAAACAGACATTCATAAAAGACATGATTTTAAAAGTCAATTGATTTAAATTTTAGAAGTTGTCTGTGATTGATTTTGTCGGGGATACATGCAACTGATATAATCATCCATGCAAAAAAAGGGGCTTCAGGACATACAATCAAAAAGCCCAAAAATTTAGAGGGTGGGGCGATAATGGAGTAAAAGGTGGGGTTTAAGGTTCGATTCACATTAAAGGGGCCCCTGTATAAAACTGTTTTAGTCTAAAACTCATTTTTTTTGCCCAAGTAATTATGGGCAAAAAATTGAGTTTTAGACCAAAACATTTTCAAACAGGGCCCTAAGCTCTGAAGTGTGTCAGGTAAAAATTTTTGGGACCATATATTTTTTTTAGCCATGAAAATTTCAAAAAGTGATATTTTGACATATTTTGGTGGTTTTGATAGTGTACCTTGTTTTAAACTGTATTGAAAAGTGTATCAAATTTTCTGTTCAATACAGGGGATCCCTTTAAAAATTTGACAAATTTTGGAAAAAAAGTGGGATATTTCAGATCAGCACTGTTTAACAAAAAGTTGTCCCCGATCTATGAGCTCCCATTTCCCCATCTTTTTAATTTTGGACTTTTTACTGGATAGGGGGGGACCACACCATAACATTGACAGACGTCTGAATTTTTGTTTGTATTGCATACAAACATTGCTATTAACCCCTTTATTTGGCATTAATTAATGCAATTAATATTATATTTTTTGCGTATAGGGGAAACAAAAAAGGTTTTTTAAATTTTAAAGGGGAAAATGACAAAAAGTTACAATTGTTTCGTAAATTTTTAAAAAAAGGGCCCTTTTAAAATTTTTTGGGGCCCCCTCAAAATTGATGGGTAATGCTTCCTTCCTTTAATCAACTGGGAAAACTATTTCCCATTCTAAAAACATAAATTTTGACTGCATAGTCTGTCCAAGGTATGGTCTTATGGATAATGTTGTAATAATGATGTATTCTCTGCTAATTTTAAAGCTGCTAGAGAATTGTTGACTAAAAATAAAAGTTTTTTTAACCTTTTTGTCAAACCCAAAATTTTTGGTGTTTAGATGTATAAGTTAAAGTATTTTTAACCTTTGAAAAGGCCCTTTTTGTTTTGGTACAGACTGAGTCTACATAAAAGGGGAAACACTTTCCCTATTTCCCTTAATTTCTCACTTCACTAACCGATTAGAGAGTGGCTAAGTTCAGAACAAACCCCGATTTTTTTGATAAGAACCATAGAAATCCTTTTAGCCATTAATCGAAATGCAAAGGTAAAAATCTTTTTTACATTGCAACTGGGGGGTATTGTTTTTTGGGGTAACAACAAATTTTTATAGAACAAATCCAAACAAAGCTCAATGCACGAAAAAAGGGACACTTGGGGGACTGAGCCGGCAAATTCCCCTGACTGGGGAGGGTTTTTAATTTCATCTATGGATGAAAATAAAAATTTAAAAAATAATTTTTGGCCCTGGAAAAAAAAATGACCGGTTTCTTACTACATTTCCTTAAACAAATAACACAGGCAATGAAAATCAGGAAACTTTGGGGAAAAAAAACAGAAACACAAATTCAAATACAAAGTGTATGACTATGTTCATAGCAGTGAAGTTGTTCGTAAAAATTGTGTGCTTTTTAAGAATCAGGGGGAAACATGACAATTTTTAATGTATCAGTAAGAAAAGAATGTTATCAAGAATATTTCATTGTTCAGTAGATGTTACAGGCTGTGCATCAAGAATAAGAATTTTATTACCCCTTTTGCATACTTGCTGTGCCTGCTTATCCATTACCGATTTCCCCTTCCCCCCGGTCCTTTTAACATAATTCAATAAAAAACTGAATAATGCTGAGATTCGAATATGAATTTTTATAAAAAGGTTTGAACACTTCACCGCCACAATCTTTTGGTGACTTTCAACCCATGAATTCACCAACTTACAATCTATTAATTAATCCCTGCTTTCCACTCTACCCATTCAAAATTACTTATTTTCCCAATTCTTCCATTCATTTTAATCATTTTTTTTTTGAAAAGGGAAACATTTCATATTTGATTTTTTCATCAGCCCAAAAGGCTGATTTTAATGTAAGAAAAGACTTCATTTTAAAATTTTTCTAAGAATCATACTTATAGTCCTGCCCCAAAAACAAATCAAAACAGCTTTCTTTTTTAAAAGGGGTCCTGACAAGTGGATTCCTACAAAAAGTGAAGGCTTTGGGGTCATTTAAAGCCCCTTTTCATTAAAAAGTTTTCTTGCACAAAGGGGTCACGTACTTTGTGTGTTTTTAGGGGGGCCTTTCTGGCATGTAGCCGCATAAGGGAGGCTAAGCCCCCCCGGGAAACATCATAAAAGGGAGCCATGTAATGGAAACACTTTGTGTATTTTTGTCCCAAAATACAAGTATCCCTAAAGCACACCCATCCCCAACATAGCCACAGAAAAAAAAATATGGCTTAATTGGAAAATTTTATTTTTGGCTATTGTGTCAGAATTCGGGTTTAAAATTTGCAAAAAAAAAAATTTGTCACAAGCCTTGCTTTTCTATTTGTTGTAGGCTTGGCTATAGTGCTGTGTTCCCATTGTATCATCCTGGGCCAGGAGCCAAATGACAATTCCAGGACTGGGAACTGGTTATTCTGGTGCCCAAGGCAAAATAAGGCACATAGTCCCCTCCCCAATTTAAAAATTCACCCCAAAACCCCTTCCCTCCTTCATCCCCTGGGAGGGAAGGCGCTCTAAGGGGTCGTCCAAAACCTTTTCCCTATTCATCCTGCCCAAATGGACAATACTATGGTTCCGCCCTTGTTTCAATTATGAGCAAGGGTTTTTTTGACTCTGGTGCCCCATTTTTTTCTGTGTTTCTAGCCAATGGGGGAAATCTTTTGTTGCACTGGAGTAACTTCCTTTTAGATTGTGAGTCCCAAGACCAGAGCAAAGAAAAAATGCCCCTTTTTTTCCCTGAATGATTGCCAGAGTTTTTTGAGGAAACTGAAACCTTTTGGGCTTTTTAATACAGGGGTCTGTTAACTCTCTAGGTATGTAACTGGGGAACTTACGACATTTTTCACGAAAAAATTAAGTAATAAAAACAATCGTTTTACTGTAAAAAGAAGGGGGAACATTTCCCGATTTTTTTTTTATAAACCCTTTTCTCATTTCATTGAATTTTGTTTTTTTTGGGTAAAATCTTTATGTTGTTCATTAGTGAACTAAAAAAAAATATAATTTTTAAGGCCCATTCTTTCAAATGGGGTTTAATTAGGTTTATTTTATGCATCAGTATTTTTCTCACAGCAACCTTTTTTTACATTTTATATATTAACATTCAAAATTCGGCTTATTATTTTTCCCCCCCATAAACATTTACAGATATAAATACACTGTAAAAATAAGCACAACAGCAATACTTTTTTGAAATGTGAAAATTTCCCCGAAAAAATAACTTAAATTTTTTTAAGATGAACACCCGTTTTGAAAGATAATTCAAAAAGGCCCATGGAATAATCTAGAATGGAGTAAAAAAACCTGTTTGGGGTCTTACTTTTTTCAAAAAGGGGGTCGCTGTTTCCACCCCTCAGATCCCCACTGGCGGGTTAGGGTTTCGTTTTCCCACAATATCATATCCTGGGTCCCATTTTTAAGAAATTTTTTTGCCCCCTCGACAAGGTCTGTGTGAGTTTGTTGTTTTCCATCCTTTCAAATTTCAAAAAGGTCGAACTTTAAATCATTTCTTGACACTTCAAAAATGTACAGTAAAAAGTTTTTTTTTGGGTTCTCTTACACTTTTAGATAATTCATAAAATTTAAGAAAATTATTTTAACACGGGTCTAAAAAACGGGGAAAATGCAGTGTTTTTATTGTTTTTTTAGGAAGACATGTATAAAGGGGGTTTTTTGAAACTTTTCTGGGCTTTTAAAATTCGGCAAACGGAGCGGCCCTGCGATATAAAAATACAAATGTTTTGGGGCGCATTGTTTTTGCAAAAACCCAAAACTCAAAAATGGGGCCTTTAACCTGGGGGGGCTTTTTGGGCAGGGTGTCGAAAACCAAACTCATAATTTTAGACACATATATGAATGTGGGTCAGCAAAACGGGGGCCCCTTTACTGTCACAAACCTCCCCCCTTCAAACATTTCTGCCCCCCCACCTCCTTTTCCTTTTCCCCCCCCCCCCCCTTGTAGAAATTTTAAGCCCTCGCGGGTAGGGTTTCCCCTCTCCCTCTGTCGTGCCCAAACGCATTACCCCTTTTCATGTAAATCGTTTGAACCCTTTTGTTATTTATGTAAACCCCCCCTTGAAAAGAAAACGCCCCGGAATCAATGGCGCTCAAAAACTTAATAATAATAATAAAAAAATAAAAAATTCCTGCTCGAAAAGGCAGACCACATTAAAAAAGGTCGGGCCCGTTTTGAGCATTTAACTGTTGCGCCCGCGGGCCCGGCCACGGACCACGGTCGCACCCACGTTCCCCATAACGGGGCCCCCGGGGGGGATGGGGGACGCCGCGGGGCCCCACTCCGGGCCCTTGGCGCCACCCCCCCCATCCACCCCACCTAGCCCTTTCTCCCAACCGGTCCTCATCCCCTGCCCCGGAAGGGGCCCTGCGCGCCCCCTAGCGCGCGCGCCTAAGCCGTCCATTTAAAAATTTTAAAAGGGGCAGGGGGGCCGGGAAATTGGGGGAATTGCCGGGGGCTGTCCCTAAAAAAGTTTTTTTGGGACCCACGTCACCTTCCCTGCTGGGTCTATGTTTCCCCAGCCTTAGAGAAAAACGTTCCTAAAATAAAAATTCTCCCCCTTACCCTGTACCAGACCCCTTGCAAAGTTTCCCGACTCCCCCAACCTCTGCCGGGCCGCCCCTGACCTAACCCGCCTGTCCACGACCACAACCTTGCCGCCTGCCCCGACTTTCGGCCTGCCCACGACCCACATTCCCCCGGACTACGTTTTTTTGTTTCCCCCCGCTGCATCTCGGGGGCCCGCCCCTCGCAAAACAAGTCACGGGGAGGGGGGGTGACCTGGTAGCCCCCCCCGCAGGGAAGTCCATCCCCCCTTTTCGGGGGGGCTCTGGGGAAAACCCGGGGGGGTACTTAGATTTGTTCCCCCTGGCGTGGCTTAGCTATCATTGTTTTCGGTGGGCCGGCGGATCCCAAACCCGCCGCACAATTTAGATCCAGCCATGGATCCCGCCAAGGTGCCCCTGCCCCAACATCGCGGAAATTTTTCGACTAAAGGTTGCCCAAGTCGCAGCAAATCGCACAAAAGGCACAGCATTGGGTTTGGGTCTCCCAATAAAGCTCAGCTTCCTCGCCCCCCAGCAACAGTTTTTCCACCTGCGGCCCCCTCGGTGACGTCCCTCTAAAGTCAGCCGTTTTCCCTTGGCTACCTGGGGCCCAAGCTTCGGCCCCCCTTACCCATCCCGCTTTTCCGGAGATTTCCCAAGCTCTGCCGGGGGGTTTTCCCCTAGCCCAACCTTTCTGCAGAAGTTGTCCGCCCAAGTCCCCACGTCCGGGAAACGCTTTACACCTAGGTGCCTAGGAGAGGCGGTCCCAGGTGCAGTTTTCCTTCCCTCTCCAACGTTTTATGATTTCCAGGGGGGTGGCTTCCCATGCTGTTCCTTCGTTCCGGGGTTTTTGCCCTTTCCCGGATTCGGGGGGCCCGCCCGGGGAAATTCATCTTTGCCTCACTGGGAAACCCGGGACCGCATACCTGTAGCCCCGGGTGGGGAAGCCGCTGCTTAATTTTTTTCGGGCAGTGGGGGGGCTCCTCAGTGACCCCCCTCCAGTACCTAAACCCGGGCCCTGACACTCCGTTTGGGGGCGCTCATAAAAGGGGAAAAACCGGGGTTTTTCCCCGTTCTTTCCCGTGCTTTTCCCCGGCGATCCTCTTTTGGGGGTTCCCTGGCAAACGTCAAAGCCCCCACGCTCGATTTTGGGGGACAAAACGAATTTTCCCGCAAATTGGGGGCCGGGAAAGCCAGAACCGTTTTTGGAATTTCCACCCTGGTTTCCTACCCCCTTCTCTTCCCCCGCTTGTCAAGCCGTTGCCAAGGGTCCTTTCCGGCCCCAGAACCCGGACTTTGGGGTGTATTCTCCCAGAAAGAGGGCATTCGCTGCCATCACAAACGGGCCTTTACGACCCGTCCCAAATTTACCTCCCCCCCAGGAACCAGTCCACCCCCGGGGCAGAGTCTACCCGCTGTCCGTAAACCCGGGGACTCAAGCCATACGGCCTACATTCGGGAGAAAACGGGAAAAGGGTTTTATTCGTAAGTCCTTTCCCCCCCCAGCCGGGAGCCGGTTTTTTTTTCGGCAGAAAAGGATGGTTCCCCTTTTCCCTCCGTGTAAAAAACTACAGGGGGCTAAAAAAGATCCCCCGTAAAAAAAAAAACCTTTAAACCCCCTCCCATTGAAACCAAGCTTTTTAACCGTCTCAAGGGGGTAAAGTGTTTTCCAATTGGGTCGCAGGACCCATAAAAACCCCATCAGAATTCGGGAGGGGGACGAGTGGGGGGAAAGCCGTTTAATACCCGAGATGGGGCATTTTTGGGGTTAAACCCCCTTTGTGAAACCCTTTGGGGTCTGTAACGCTCCCCCCGGTTTCCAAGAACTCGGGCAACGATTTTTTTTCCCGGGGTCTCTTTTACACCTCGGGCATAGGTTACCTAGATGACATCCTGATTTTTTTCCCCATCTTTTTAAATCACCGGGCTCCCAAAAACGCCAGGTTTTTGCAAAAGTCCACAGCAACCGCCCGTAAAGCCAACCCGGAGAAATGTTTTTTCCCTCGGGCCAGCCTACCCTTTTTTCACAACATATTCCCCCCGGGTGAAGGCCCTAAAGAAGGACCCCCCGGGAAAACTCTCTGGGGTAACCCCCCAAAGGCCCCGTCCCCGTCAGTCCTTTGGGAAAACAGCGCTTCCTGGGGTTCCCCGAATTATTACCGACAATTTATTCCCCCCTTTCTCCCCCCTTGGGGCTCCTATCGGGCCCCCTTTCTAAAAAAAACGAACCCAGATGTTGGCCCTCCGGAAAGCTGAGAAGGCTTTGTTTGGGTCTAAAGACGGCCTTCTCCACTGCTCCTGTCTTGGGCCCCGGGCCCGATTCCCAGAGGGCCCTTCTCTTTGGAGGGGGATGCCTCTTCCGTGGGGGCAGGGGCGGTCCTCACAAAAGAGAAGGCCCCCAAAGGGGAAGATTCTCACATGTTGGGGTTTTTTCTCAAAGAAACCCTTTTTTTCCCGGCTGAAACGGAACTAAAAGCCATTGGGGACCGGAAATCTTGGCCATCAAGTTAGGGCCCCCCAAAGGAGTTTGGGGACATCCCCGCGGAGGGGCTGTCATCCAATCGACTTTTTAAAAGGACCACAAAAATTTTTTGTATCTTCAACGAAACCCCGCGTCCCAACCCTCGCCCAAACCCCCGGGGGTCCCCTTTTTTTCCTCACGGGGGTTTACTTTCGTATACATTTTTCCGGGCCCCGAAAAAACTCAAGGCTGATGCCCTCTCTCGTGCCTCGGACGTGGTCGTTTAAGAACCCGTGTCACAACACATCATTTTCCCCCGAATGGGTTTGGTTTTACGTGGTCCCCCCCCCGGGCACAAAACATTCCCCACGGGCAAAAACCCTTTCGTGCCGCTGGGACTCAAACGGAAAACTGGGTGGGGGGCATAGCTCCTTTTGGCTGGGCTCCCGGGGCCGGAAGTCTTATGCTTTGATCTCGCTGCACTTTCTGGTGCCGACTCTACACCCGGGTTTTCCAAAGGCTTTCCCCCTCCCTGTGTCACTTGTGCTCGGAACAAGGTCCCACGCCACAGCCCGCAGCCTCTTGCTTCCCCGCCTTGCCCCGAGATCCCATGGGAAACCCCAAAGCTATGGACTTCGCACGGACCTACCAAATCCCCCCTGGGAAATTTCGGTCATCTGAGTAGTGACGGACCGGGTTTTCAAAGGGGTCCCACTTTTTGCCCCCTCCCTGGGCCCGCCGCTGCCCCACAAAATTTCCCAAACTTTTTCTTCCGGCATATCTTTCCGGGTTCATGGACTGCCCTCACACTTTGGGCTCCGACCGGGGGGGTTCAGTTTTTGGTTTCCCCCCATTTTGGGGGTGCGTTGTGCTCCCCCTCTGCAAGTCAAGTTGGACTTTTTTCGGCAAAACCACCCTCATCCCCAAAGGGCCCGGGGGAGAGAGGTGAAACCCGATTCTGGGGGAATACCTGCGTCAAATTTTGGTCCCGGGAAAAGTCAGGGCAAATGGAAATGAGCTGCTCCCGTGGGCCCCAAAATTTTTTCGTAAACCCTCGGACTCCCGATGGGTGCCGGCGCCCCCCACGTTCTTTTTAATCTAAAGGCCGCCACCCGCACCCCCCCCTCCCTCTGCCCCTTACTTTGGGTGTGCCCGCCCGGGCAAAAAGACCAGGTTTTGGGGTACAAGGGCCCTCTGGCCCGAGAAAGCGAGTTCTTTTAATTTTGGGCCCCTGCCCGTAAGGGAAGTCTCAGGCAGACAAAAGGGGAAGAAACCCGCCCCCCACTTTCTCCCGGGGGACCAAGTTTGGCTCTCCTCAAGATATGGCGCCTGAAGGTCCCTATCTTAAAATTGGGGCCCCCGCTTTCCCCGGGCCCTTTTAAGGTTTTTCGGGAGTTTTAAAACCCGGTGACATACAAGCTTTGTTTGCCCCATCCCTCCTCCGGATCCACAACGGGAATTTTATGTATCCCCTCCTTAAGCCCCCCGGGTTTTGAACCGATTTTCTTTGGAAGAAAGTGACGCCTTCCCCGGGAGGCCTAAAAAAAACCCCCCTTGGGAAAACCTTCGAGGTAAAGGGCATTTTGGCTATGAAAAAAGGTCAGAGGGGAAAGTTTTCCCCTTCCCCGTGGATTTTGGGGGGGCTTCGGACCCGAGGAAAGATCCCGGGACCTGAATCAACATCCCGAATCGGGATCTCATCCTCAGAATTTTTTTGCAGCCTAAAAAGGTTGGGGGGGCCCCCAAGGGGGGGGGGGAACTTTTAACATTGCGCCCCGGTCCACCGCGCCGCACCCCCCTTCCCCTAACGGGGCCCCCCCGGGGGACCGGGGGGCGGCGCGGGCCGCACTGCCCGGGCCCGGGCGCCAACCACCCCCCTCCACTCCCCTAAGCCCCCCCTCCCGTCCCGGTCCTCGTCCCCCGGGGCCGGGAGGGGCATGCGCCGGCCCCCAGCGAGCGCGCGCTTGTCCTGTAAATTAAAGGGGCAGGCGCCCTTTAAATTTGGGGAATTGCCCGGGGGCTGTCCCAAAATAATTTTGCACCCACCGGCCCTTCCCCGCCCGGATCTATGTTGCCCCGAGCCTTTTTTAAAAAAAGGGAAAACATTTTCCTAAAGTATATTCTCGCCTTACTGTTACCAGAACCCCTTGCTACTTTTCCCCACTTCCCCAACCTCTTTCCGCCTGCCCCTGACCTACCTGCCTGTCCCCACCACGAACCATTGGGGCCCCCTGCCCTACCCCTTTGGCCTGCCCCCACTATGGTTTTTTGACCCAAAGTTTCCCGTACCCCCGCTGGGACCTCGGGGGCCAAACGCAAGCCCAATTTAAGGGCAGGGGGGGCGACCCCGGTTTGCCTCACGCCGCAGCAAAATTTCCCTCCCCCCCCCCCTTTTTCGGTGGGCTCGGTGAAAAAAACCCGGGGGTACTTAGATTCCGTTCCCTGGGTGGAATTTAAAAAAAAAAAAAAAAAAAAAAAAAAAAAAAAAAATTTTTAAAAAATTGAAAAAAAAAAAAAAAAAAAAAAAAAAAAAAAAGAAAAAAAAAAAAAAAAAAAAAAAAAAAAAAAAAAAAAAGAAAAAAAAAAAAAAAAAAAAAGTATAAAAAATATAAATAAAATAAAAATTTTAAAAATATAAAAAAAAAAAAAAAAAAAAAAAAAAAAAAAAATCCAAAAAGAAAAAAAAAAACCAAACCCTAGTATAAATTATATAAATGTAATTTTTCATTTTTCAGTGGAAAAAATAAGTATTGATCCCTCTTGGGAAAAAAGAACTTTAAAACTTTTTGGGGGCAAAACCCTTGTTGGCAAACAAAGCATTTGGGAAATTTTTGTTTCTGTCGCTTGGCAACCGGGGGCTTTTTAACCCCCTCCCCTAATTTTAAAATGGGATTGAGGTCTTGGGGACTGGGTAGGGCCCAAAAATTTCCCTGACCTTAATGGGGCATCTCCTTTTTAGGGGGACTTTCCCTTTGGGTTTCCCCTTGGGGTTTAAAGTTTTTGGGGCATTTCTTGCTGGAAAAACCCAATTCACAAACCCAATTTTTAAAGGTCCTTTTTCGGGGGGGAAAGAGTTTGTCACCAGGATTTTTAACGGTACATGGCCCATCCATTCCCCATTGAAGCCGTGAAGTAGTCCCCGTTTCCCTTTGCAAGAAACTGCCCCCAAAACAAATGTTTTCCCCAAATCCATGGCCCCTGAAAGTTGGGGGGCAGGGTTTCTTTTTGGGGGATAGGGGAGAATTTTCCTTTTCCCCAAACACAAGCGGGTTTAGTTTTAAAGACCAAAGAGCTTCAATTTTTTTTTCTTCCAAAAGGAACCAACAGATTTTCCCAATTTACTCACAAAACCACCCCGGTGTTTTAATTGGGGGGGGCCCCAAACCTTTAGAAGGGGCCCGCACATGTGTCTTCCCTTTAGTAAAACCTTGCGGGCACTGTTAAGGGTTTTAAACCATTACGGCGTAAAAGGGATTACCAATTTGTTTTTTCCTTTGGGACTGTGGTTTGCAGCTGGTTTTTGAGATCATTAAAGTTCCCTTCCATTTTGTTTTAGGGTTTTCTTCATCTTCCTCATGATCGGATACCCCACGAGGTGAGAATTTTGGGAAAGGTGCCCCAGATCAAAAGTCGATTGACAGTCCCTTTTGTATTTCTTACATTTTCTTACTATTGGGACCAACATTTTGTCCCCCCCAGCTCTCCCAGTTCTCACCCAACGTCTTACTTAGGGGTTTGTGCAGTCTATGAACCCTTTTCCTTGACATCCCCTTTAAAAAACTCTTTTGGGCTTGCCATGGTTTTAGAGGTTAAAAACCCGAAATGGGTTTTGTCTGTTTTGGGGGGCCCCCGAAAAAATCTTTTTATAAAGGACCCATTTAAGACAGCTCTTTAATGCAGGTAACCAAAGGAATGGGGCGTTTTAAAATGGCCCGAAAAAAAGCCAGAACCTTAAATTTAAAATTTGGGAGGGGATCAAATACTTAATTTTTTACCCGCAAAATGTTAAAAAATTTAAAATAATTTTATACAATGTAATTTTTTGGATTTTTTTAATTTTTTTTATTCTATCCTCTCGATGTTAAAAGTAAAACCCACCTTTTAAAAATTTTAAAAACATTTTAATTTTTGTTTAGTGGCCCCAAAATTACAAAACTGCAAGGGACAAATAATTTTTTTTCTTCACTGATACAAAAAAAGAAATTATTTAAATGAAAAAAAAAAATGTATCATAAAAAGTTTAATATAAAAATTTTTCCCCCCAAAAAAATAAAAATAAACTTCCCAAATAAGTATTTAAAATTAATAAATCAAAAAAAATTATTTTTCATTAAAAAACCCACTGATGTTGTTTTTCAGATTTTTACCCCTTTTTTCTACCTTAATTTGAAAAGTTTTTTTCCTGCTCCCACCCTTTATTCCCACTTTCGGCAAGAGCCACACAGCCACAGTTTTTGCTGATAAACCCAGGACCATCAAACAAATCCCGTTCCCCATTTTTCTATTATTTACTTTACATGCTATTTGTTTCGGTTCCCCCGGGGGTTTGGGCCACTGGACCCGCAGGGGGAAAGGGGGGTAACCCACACCCGGGATTTGGAAACTAAGTGGGGCCCCGGTTTTTTCACCAAGGGAAACCTGCCCCCAAACGGGATTTATTTTTTTCCCGCGGCGGGTGTTTCCCCCAGGTCACTACCACTGGCGAGGGCTTGCCTGCATTTGGGGGCCCCCCGGGGTGCATTTTTAAAAGGAACGGGAGGCCGTCCCCGGGGTTTGGGACAGGGAGGAATTTAGGGCCCGGGGGCCTGGTTCGTAGACTTTAAATAAGCAAGAGTTTGGATAACGGGGGAAAGGAAAAACAGGAACGCTCTGGGACAAATTTTTACCATGGAATTTTTATCAAGGAACCGGGAGGGAAAAGGCCGGGCTTAAAAGGAAAACAGTGCCCCGGGAATAAACCCAATTTCCGGTTTTCACGCCCCTTTAAAATCTCAGAGAGCCGGGGCCGGCACGCCCTAGGGGTGGGAAAAACCCACACGCCGGGGGCTGAGACCGACAGAGGGAGGGGGGGGTGGCTTGGGGAAGTTACGCGGGAGGGGGGCGACACGGGGGGACCCCGAAACCGACGTGCGGGACGGGGGCCCCCTGGAGCCGGGGGGCACGCGCCTGGGGGCCCCGGGGGAGTGGTCGCAGGGCCTTCCGTTACAGTAAACCACCCCCCCCCTTGGGGCCCCCCCTCCTTTGGGCCCCCCTCCTTACTGGATTGAAGGAAACCCCTGGAAAGAGGCCCGCGGTTTAGAATATTCCCCCTCCGGGTTTCCCAAAAACCACTTTTTCGGGCCCCCAATTTCCCCACCCCCCAGAAAGTATTTTGCCTTCCCTAGTTTTTTCTAAAGCCCAGAAACTTTCCCTTGGAAACCCCGAAAACTTGGGCCCCTCACCCCAGACGGAGGAGGGAAAAGCCTTTTTTGGGGGAAGCGATTTAAAAAACCCGGGGCTTCAACGGGACAAAAAGAAAAAAGTTGGGAATTCCTTTATCGCAGGAGGGAGCCCGGAATTTTTTAAGACACCGGGGTTTTATGGGGGGGGCGAATTTACCTCAAAGGGCCCCCAAAGGAAAACCCGGGGGCCCAGTTTGTGAGGGGGCACTTTTAAACGACCAAAACGAGACGAGAGCCCCCTTGTCCCCCCTGGGGAGGGAAACTGGGGGGGGATTCTTTTCTTTTCCCTTGAAACTTCATGCGCCCGGGAAACACGGGGCACGACTGACCTTTTTTGGGAAACCAAAAGCCTTCAAAACTTTTGGGTCAGTGCTCCGCTGGGCCCGGGGCCCTCCGAGGAGGTTTTCCAAAGGGAAGGTGGGGGGGGATTTCAGACCATTAAAACCCCCGTGAAGGGAGAGGGCCCCGGCGGTAACCGACCAAGGGATTTTAGGAGAACTCCGCCCCCGGCACAAATTGGCCCAATTATCTTTTGGGGTTTCCGAACAAGTGGGGAAGGAACAAACCCAAAACCTGGTTGACCCTCTCCACCAGGGCCCCTTTGTCCCGCGGGGTTTATTTTGGCGGGGGAAAAAATCGAGCTTTACCTGAATTTTATTGCACAAAGCTCCCCCAAAACTTGGGGACAAACTGGGCTCCCCGGGCAAGACAATTTGCCCGAGGGAAATCCCCTGCAGCCGGGAAAAACATGAAAGGGAAAAAAAGTTTACCAGAAAGAGAAACAGATGGCAGGGGGCCGGGCACCCCGGGAAAGAAATGCCCAATTGGAGAATCGGGCCGTTATTTTCCCCCCCAAAAAAAAGGGTTTTCCAGGGCCGACGGAGGGGGGTCAGTTTAAAGAATCCCATGGAAAAAGTTTGGAAACCCAAAAATTTCGTTGGGAATTTGGGGGGGGGGGCCCGAAGTAGGGCCCCGCCGGGGTTGTGGCCTTGGGGTCTTGTTGGGGGGCCCCAGGATTCCCCCAAAACGAAATGAAGGTCCTTAACAAACCTTTTTCCCGTTCTGGCACCAGTAAAAACCGGGATATCAGACAAAGGTTCTTTTGGGGGCCCGGGGTGACCCCGCCACCAATGGCCCAAAATTTTCCCCTTTTTAGAAAACTTTTGCGGAGAGCTGGACGCACATAAGTCCTTCCAGGGAGGAACCTTCCGGGGAAACCACCGGGGCGCCGAGAAGAAGCGCTCCCGGAGAATTTTAAAAGTTTTTAGAAGGGATCTTCACCCACCACGTCGGAGGCACGGAGAGGGCGTCAGCCTCACATTCTTCTCAAACTGGCCCGAAGGGATTTGAAGTCCCAACCGGGAAAGAAGAGCGACCACCAAACCGGCGTGGGGGTTTTTGTCGCGATCTTCCCGAAGATAATTTTTAGGTTTTTATGGTCCGTAGATACGGGGGGAAAACGTGCCCCCCACCCCAGAAAAACCCCCCCACCTTCCAAGGCCCAAATTTTTTGGCTAGTAGCTCCCGGGTTTCCCAAACGGGGAGTTTCCCCCTTTGGCCACGAAAAAATTTTTGGAAAAAGAACCCCCCAAAGTTCAGGCTTACCCCCCGGGGCCCTTTTTTTGCGAAAAACTGCTCCGGGCCCCAAACGAGGCCCCCCACCCCATGGAAGGGGCTCGGAATCCGGACGTGCAAGGATTTAAACCGTAAACGAAGGCGGGCTTGAGCTTGAAAAAGGCCCCCCCCCGCCTCAACCGGCCATCTGGTGGAAATTTTCTTGTTTCTTGGTGAGGGGGGCTACAAAAAGGGCCACCAGCGTGGGAAAAATGAGGGGTGAACTGGCGAAGTAGTTGCGAACCCCCAAAATCGCTGGATTGGGCCCCAAGCCGACTTTGGGGCGGGGCCACTTTCCCCACCGCAGAAGTTTTTGCTGGAACCAATCCCTAGGCCCTGATTTCCCAATGACGTACCCCAAAAAACTGGGAAACCCCTTTTGATGGAAGAGGCACATCCCCCACTTTGGGGTATAGGGGGGTTCTCCCCCTGAGAAAAGTCTTATTCCCCGGGGAACAAGGGTGCGGTGGGTCTCGAGGTCAGGGGAGAAAACCATGAAATTCCCTCAAAGGAACCACCCCCGCAGGGGTGAGGAAAATCCCGAAGGGCGTCTTTTACGAAACTTTCCTGAAAGACGGCGGGGGGCATGGCCCAAATCCGAAGGGCATCACCAGTAAATCCAAATTCCCTCCCCCCGGGGTTTTAAGGCCGTCTTCCACTCAACACCCCCTTGGGGATTCCCGGGCCAAGTTTTTAGGCCCCCCCCTCAGATCCAACTTAGAGAAGATCTTGGCGCCCCCGCGGGGGTCAACAGTTTTTTGAAACCCAAAAGGGAGTGGGGGACCCCCGGGTTTTCACCAGGAACTTGTCAAAAACCCCGGTGTCTAATGCAGGGCCCCAAGGTACCTCCTTCTTCTTTACAAAAAAAACCCCGGCCACCCGCGGGTGACCCAGGACTTTTTCGGGTGAACCCCTTCCTGAGATTCTCCCCCCCGGGTGTACTCGGCATGGCTTTAAATCTCAGGAAGCGACAGAGGTAGACTCGGCCTCGAAGGGGTGGGGGAAACCCGGGAGTAGGTCGGATTGGGGGAAACATAAAGGGGGGTTGGGGGAGGAAAAACCTCACTTGCCCCTCAAAAAACATCAGCGATCCCAAAAATTCCGGGGGCAGCCCCGGGGAATGGCTCCTTTTAGGGTTTTTACGAAACAGGGAAGCACCCCCCGAGGGGCCACCCAAAAAAGCGGCCCCCGACAGTTGGGAAACCCCCAAAAAAATCCAAACCTCCCCCAGTTTGACCAGGGGCCAAAGGGTAGGAAAATTTGGAGCCTAGCCAAGGGGGTCCGAGGGGGAACGCCGACGAGGGGGCGGGCAGCACTAGAAGGAAACTTCTTTTTTATGCACGCCCCCCCCAGGGGGAAAAAGTGGGGTTGGTGAAGAACTGGGGTGGTGTCCTAAGCAACTCCCCGCTGACCCGGGAAAAGAAAACAACCCGGTCTCTCCAGGCGAAACCAAATGGAAAGGGCCGAATTGCTTCACGAAGGAAATGGTGGGAAAAAGTTCCCGGGGGGAGCCGGATTTTCCCGAAACGCCGGAAAATTGGGAAAGGATGCCATTCTCGACAAAGGGCCTGCACAGGCATCAACAGGCGGGGGGCGGAGGAGGTTTCACCTAAAGGAAAACCCCCCCCCAATTCCCTAGGTTTCGGAAGTCCCCCAGGGTTGGGACCACTGATGCTCTTGCGAAGCTCCCCCTCCCCCTTTAAAGAACGTATATCGAACGGGTTTTGCTAAACCCAATCAGGTCCAGAGGGAAGGGCGGGGGGTCCTAGGGCCAAGGACCCTCCTTTTAAATCGGCTTGAGAGCCCTTTCTTAAAGGTAGCAAAACATTTTCGGCCTCGTTCCAAGAATTTTTCCCAGGCCCGGGTGCGGAACTGTACCCGGGGTAGTCCCCCAAAAAACCGGGCCCCCTGGCTTTGATTTGGGAGGGCTGGGCTCCGGGAGAGATTCACGGGGGGGTTCCCCCAAAAAACCCTTGCAAAATCCCCTTAAAAAGACTGTAGATCCCCCCCGTCACAGGGTTTTCCTTCCCCCAAAGAGGCTAGCCCTTTCCAAGGGGCCTTCCCCGGGGAGGAGGGTGATCAAAAGAAAGCCACCTTCGCACGTTCGGAAAAAGGAACTGGTCAGTCCAAAAAAACCCAGTGCATAGGGGGCATTGGTGAAAGAACCCCCGCAAGTCCTCGGGGCCCCCGGTCATACTTTGGGGGGGAAGGGGACATGGGAAGCTTTGGGCCCCCGGAACCCCCCGGAACCGTAAAAGGCAGGAACAACCACGGAAACTTTGGGGAAGGCTTTCGCTTTCTTGGGTGGGGGGACCCATTTCTGCAACATTTTGGGATACTGGGGGAGTTGCTGCGCCCGTTGACCGAGTTCGAGACCGGGTGGGAACAATTCGCCAGGGGTGGAAAAACGGCCCCCCTTTGGGGGGATCCATGGCCGGATTTCCCACTGTTACGGGCTGGAGGGGGGATCCACTGGGCCACCGCAGGGGGAAAGGCGTAAACCCACACCAGGGAGTGGGGGTCTAAGTGGGACCCGGTTTTCCCCCAGAAACCCCCAGCAAAGCGGGATGGGGCTTTGCTGCGGCGGGTGGGCCACCAGGTCACTACCACGGCGGGGCTTGCCCGCATGGCGGCCAGGGGTTTCAAGGGGACAGGAAAGGCAAAGGGAGTCTCGGGTCGTGGACGTAACAAGGAGTCGGTTTAAAGGGAAGACCCGGAACGCCCCTGGGGCAAATTTTAACCCGGGGAATATACACCAAAAATCCGGCAAAAGGGGCCGGGAGGAAGAGGCCGGACTTAAAAAGGAGCAGTGCCCGGCAATAACCAATTTCCCGGGGCACTGCCCCTTTAAATCTCAGAAAAGCCCGGGGGGGGGACGCCCTAGGGGTGGAGCCACCCGCCGGGAGCGAGAGCCGACGAGCAGGACGGTTGGGGGTGGGTAAATTTGGGCGCTGGCGGGGGTTTTGACACGGGCGGACCCCCCCCAACCCGACGTGCGGGAAAAGGGGGGTTTTTGCTGGGGGCGGGGCACGGACGCCCTCGCCCCGGGACAGTGGTTTCCCGGGGCAAACCGTTAAAACTATTCAATGGGCTTTTCTTTTAAAATTTTTGCCTATCTATAGCCTTTAATATGTTAGGGGACGCATTATTAAAAAGCCTAATTTCCCAAAAGCCCCCAAAAAACACAAACAAGGTTTCATCCAAAAATTAAAACTTTCCCTTTAAAATTTCACAAAAAAAACTTTTTACATTTAGAACCAACATTAAACAATGAAAAAGAGATGCAATAATCCCCTTCGAAACGCCTTCCTTTATACATATCTCCCTTTTTGTACATTTGGATTTAGTGAAAAATAAAGCAGGGAGGGAAAAGATTGTGGGTCAAGAATGGGGATACCCGTAATTTAGGGACATGAACAGGCATTGCCATGAAGACATAAAGCCAGGAAATTTTTAAAGGAAAGTTGAAGGGGTCCCCAATCAGGGGTT
>JAODAL010063234.1:0-19346 GCA_025379985.1 Phyllomedusa bahiana
TTCGAGAACTTCAATTTGTAGCACAATGGGGAGTCCCGGAACAGTTCTTCCTTATTTTTTTGAATTGTCCTATGGTAATTACAACCATGGCTTGTGATGTGAGCTCTTGAAATGAATGTATAATTACTATCCACAGATTTAAAGTGAGATGGAAAAATTTTTCCTTTTTGTTTTATAGAAATATTTAAATCTAAAATTCTATGGCTCGGACTTTTTGAGCTACAAAGAAATTTCCCTTTTGTATTATTTTCATGGTTTTAATAAATAAAGGATAGTTCAAAGGTCCTGCCCAAAAAAATTTAAGGTCATCTATACCCCCTTTATATAAGATATATGTTGAAAGAATGTCCGTTGGTTATAAATATATTCTCTCAAGCCCCCATGAAAGAGTTCCAATCGGGGGCAACTTTTTGTGCCCATGGCAGGGGCCCTCGTACCTGCCTATAGGGGGGCGCGTTGTGGTAAAAAAATTTTTTTTCTAGTATTAATTAGACCCTTGATCAAAATTTTTTTTTTGGGGAATAAGGTGGCGATCTAAATATTCTTTGAAAACACTTGATTCCGTAATTTTGGATATTGAATACGGCAATACATCGCTGGATTATAGTATACTAAAATTTGGGGGGAAGTTCGGATGGGTATAAAATGACGCCCGGAGTCCCAAGGTAGCTTGCAGACTGGTGACAAAGGGTTTGCAAATAGAAACTGTCACGGGGGTCGCAGGGGGGCCGGGCCGGCGGGCGGCCGGTCTCTCCCCGCGGGGAAACTCGGCGGGCATCGCGGGCCCCACGACCCCCCTGTGCCCGCGGTCCGGGGCCCCGCTTGTTTACCCCGGCCCCGCCCTGTAAACCCGCTCCCGGCCGTCCCGACTGCCGTGCTCGTGCCCGTCCCCTACGCGCGCGCGGCACTTTTCTCGATTTAAAGGGGGCCGGGGTTCCCATTAAATTTGGTTTTTTTTTCCGACGTTGGTTCTATTTAAGGGTTTCACCCTAGCAGCACTGCCCAAAATTGTTGGGTGCTTAGAGTGAGTTTGGGGTGCCCTGAGTCCGTAAAGTTTTATCCGTGTACCATCCGTTCCGCACTTTTTCCCACCTTGCTGTTTGCCGCCCCCCTACCTCTGCTTTTTCCCGACAAGCCTTTGGGTTTCGATTTTGTACCAACCCCGAACCCCCCCCGGCCGCCCCCCCCCAACAATCACGTAGGGGAACGACCTGGGAGCCTCACGCCGAGCAAGTCCTCCCCCTTTTTGGGGGCCTCTGGTGAAAACCCCGGGGGCTACTTTAAATTTCCCTTTTCCCCGGCGTGGGTTTAAAAAACCAACCCCTTTCGGTGGCCAGCGGATCAACCTAACCGTAACAATATCTAAATAGTGGGATAACTGGCTGGTGGCAGAATTAATCCCTGAAATAATGGGACGACCAGGGGGGTGAGGTGAGGTTTTTATGAATTTTTGGCAGATAATAAAAAAAAACCTTTGTCACCCTTTGTCACCAGTCTGCCAAGCTACCTTAGGGACTCCGGACAGCTCATTCATCACCTATCCGAACTTCCCCCCAATATGAGCTATACTTTAATCACAGCAGATGTATCTGCACTGTATTCTAATATCCAACATCGCATCGGAATCAAGTGTGTCAATGACATGTTAGATACAGATCTCACCTTACCTTCCCAAAAAAAGAATTTCTGATCTAGGGTCTTGAATTAATACTAGAAAATAATTTTTTCACCACAACAGCGCACCTATAGGCATTACGACGGCACTGCCATGGGCACTAGAGTTGCCCCCGCATATGCGAACATCTTCATGGGGGCCTATGAGACAGAATATATTTATAACCAACGGACATTCTTTCAACATATATCTCTATATAAGAGGTATATAGATGACCTCATATTTGTCTGGGCAGGACCTTCTGAACTCATCCCTTTATTTATTAATCACATGAATAATAATACAAAAGGGATTTCTTTTGTAGCTAAAACAAGTACCGAGTCCATAGAATTTCTAGATTTAAATATTGCTATAAAACAAGGCAAATTTACCACCACTACTCACTTTAAGTCTGTGGATAGTAATTCATACATTCATTTCAAGAGCGCACACCATAAGCCATGGCTCTGCAATATACCCTACGGTCAATTTAAAAGAATAAGGAAGAATTGTACCGAGGACTCCGATTGTGCTCACCAGATCGAAGTTCTTGAAAATAGGTTTAGAGACAAAAAATACCCTGAGAAACTACTGTCAAACGCAAAAGAGAGAGTTAATACTCTGACACAAAAGGATTGCCTAGAAAAAAAGAAGAAAAATGAGGAAGAGAACACTTCAAAAATAAAATATTCACTCATCACACAATACAACTCTTCAAGATCCACAATACGGAATGTTTTAGACCGACATTGGCACATCCTAAAAAAAGACCCTTTCCTTGGTCCACTTCTACCTAATAAGCCCGGTATCATTTATAGGAGAGCACCTAATATCAAAAACCTAATAGCCCCTAGCAGGGTAAAAGACCCGACAGAAACCGAGGATAACAATTCGGCTAATCCAGGCAGTTCTCCGTGTGGCTCCCACCTTTGCTTATGTTGCTCTAGTATCAGCACTAGTTCCCATATCATCTCCAATATCACGAAAGAAATATATCCGATCAAACAGGAACTCAACTGCAAAAGCTCCTTTGTCATCTATGTGATGGAATGTATCTGCAAACTCCAATACGTTGGCAGAACATCGCGACCCCTGCACCTCCGCCTTAATGGCCATAAAGCATGTGTTGAAGAGAGGGACATGCTACATAAGTGTCTCCCGAACATTAGTAACGAACATCATCAGAGAGACTTTCACAGTTCTAAGCATTCACTCCGGGTTGACTTCATACCTTTGAAACTACCAAACCACCTACAAGCTCTACAGAAAAGAGAATATGTTTCTGTGAGATCTATAGGCAATCAGACCTTATTCCGAAAGTGTTCCCCAGATATGCCAACCGAATGAATCCATTAGAAAATCCATCTTTCTCCTTCCCCACTAGTATCTTATTTTACAAAAACAAAATACAATTTAGAAACAAACATGTAACACGAACACACCGTAACGACCTAGAGTTACAATGTAAACATATATCTAGCTTTTATTTATGCCTCCCAAATATATGGAGTTGCCTACTGTATTTACTATTTTTTATTTATTTGTGCCAGTATATACTGCCGATTTGAATTCTATTCGCTTTTTTTTTAGTGTTTTATTTGGTATATTTATATACATTGTGTAGGTTCATTTTTGCCGGCATACTTATTTGTAACCCACCCACTCAATACGGGACTCCTTTAAATTCATGTTTACACTATTTGAATAATGTAACAATCGCTATGTAATGTATGTAATTCCAATAGTTTTTTTATCGCAAATTTTTTCCATATTCTCAACAAAATTCCACATTCCTTGTTTCCACATCCATTCCTCTCACCATTCTGTTGCTTTTTTCCACTACAGCAAGACTTTACCAAAACACATTTCCACTATAAACCTGCGCTCCATTTCTCTATGTTATTTCCCATAGAGAAGTAGCTCCCTCTCCCATTGGTCCTTTGTTACTTTCTACCTCGCATCTAACAAGTAGTGATTTATTCCCATCACATACTTTCTCTACACTCCTATATAGCTACCTTTCCAATAAAGTACACCATTCATTTTATTTTGTTCTGCACATGTTTATTGTTTCTAGGCATACATCAAATGTCAGTATATTGTTCGCAGCTACGGCTCATCGGCTTGTCTTTCCGACTCTTCCCCCTGGGTCCTCTGCACCCTTTGATTGACACTTCTGTCTTCCAATTGTCTTTGCATCTTTGCATCACCTGTCTATTCACGTCACTCACCTGCAATGCAAGACAACCAATTACAGTAATTGTTAGTGTTATACACACTGTGTTTATTCCTACAATGTATACTTCTGATGAAGCGCGGGTACACGCGCGAAACGCGTTAAGTTCTGTTTATATGTTTTTAATTTTGCATCGTTAATTCCGTAGCAATTTTAAGAATAAAAACTTTTTAATTGAAAGCCTTTATCCTGGGCTTTTTTTATTTTCACTGTACGTGCGCGGGTCGGTTTTTCCTTTTTTCCTCTTGGCAATCTTCTCCTACCGGTTCACCGAACGGAGCTCCAGAGACCAGCGGCTGCCGTAGTAAGGGCTACGGGATACAAATAGCCCTGCAAGCGCTTATGAGTGTTGTGCCTCTACATTAGTAGCGCAACACCAAAAGGTGAGAATATATCATCACTTTCCATCACTTATCCTCATTGTTACAGTATAACACTATTGTGCGCCCCCTCTCTTTTTTCTTTTCCCTGCATATATGTTCACACGGCTTATTTGGACGTGGTTTTGGATGAGGTTTTTGGAGCTTCTCCGCTCCCAAAACCTCACCTAAAACCTCGCCTGAAACACACTTCTCGGCGAGGTTTTGGGTCAGGTTTTGGATGAGGTTTTAGACAAGGTTTTCACCTATACAAATTAATAGCCAGGACAAAAACCACGGCCACAACCTCGCCGAAAACACGCTTCAAGAATTGACATGACTCTTCTTTTTCAGTGCTTCCAAAGAAGTGTGTAAAAACCTACAATGAGGTTTTACATAGGAATCAATTAAATGAACTGGGGGCGTTTTGGACGAGGTTTTGGGCGCGGAAACGCTCCGAAAACCTTGTCCAAAAGCTCGTCCAAATAAGCCGTGTGAACAAGCCCTTAGGACGGATATAATTTTTTTTCAATGGTAAAAGTCATAGGAAGCCTATAAAACTACCCGCCCCCATGATCCCTATTTCCCTCCAGTTCTTAGAAGCTCCAGAAACTTTTGCCTACACATGTGATCTATTTCTGGCTTGACTTTTACTTTACATTACCACCCCGCAGGGCATCGAAGACTTTTTGCCGTACTTTCTATATAAAACCATCCATAAGGTTATTTTATGTGTCTTTTTTGGTTGTTATATTTTTCAGTTATGAGACTATGGTACATAGGTTCTGAAGACTATGGTACATATGTTCTGAAGACTATGGTACATATATGTTCTGAAGACTACGGTACATATATGTTCTGAAGACTACGGTACATAGGTTCTGAAGACTACGGTACATAGGTTCTGAAGACTACGGTACATACGTTCTGAAGACTACGGTACATACGTTCTGAAGACTATGGTACATATGTTCTGAAGACTATGGTACATATGTTCTAAAGACTATGGTACATATATTTTCTGAAGACTACGGTACATACGTTCTGAAGACTATGGTACATATGTTCTGAAGACTATGGTACATATGTTCTGAAGACTATGATTCATATGTTCTGAAGACTATGGTACATATATTTTCTGAAGACTACGGTACATACGTTCTGAAGACTATGGTACATATGTTCTGAAGACTATGGTACATATGTTCTGAAGACTAGGATTCATATGTTCTGAAGACTAAGATTCATATGTTCTGAAGACTATGGTACATAAATTCTGAAGACTACGGTACATAGGTTCTGAAGACTACGGTACATATGTTCTGAAGACTACGGTACATAGGTTCTGAAGACTATGGTACATATGTTCTGAAGACTATGGTACATATGTTCTGAAGACTAGGATTCATATGTTCTGAAGACTATGGTACATATGTTATGAAGACTATGGTACATAGGTTCTGAAGACTATGGTACATATGTTCTGAAGACTATGGTACATATATGTTCTGAAGACTACGGTACATATATGTTCTGAAGACTACGGTACATAGGTTCTGAAGACTATGGTACATATTTTCTGAAGACTATGGTACATATGTTCTGAAGACTATGATTCATATGTTCTGAAGACTATGGTACATATATGTTCTGAAGACTACGGTACATAGGTTCTGAAGACTATGGTACATATGTTCTGAAGACTAGGATTCATATGTTCTGAAGACTATGGTACATATGTTCTGAAGACTATGGTACATATGTTCTGAAAACTATCACCTGGTCGAAACCTGATTATATCTGACTGAATCTTGATTGGACAGGAAGGAAAATCAAGTTTGTCCATAATCACTTTGTCCTGTGTCTAAGAGGAACTTCAGGGCAAAAGGAGGAGTGACCTAACCCTGAACCTTTTTGGATGAAGGTCATAGAGTCCACAAATGTCGCTCATTTGCAGCTTTAAAGACATTTCCCTTGATATTTCGGCTCCTGGGGAAGTTTTCTTGAAGACCATGAATATAAAAATTGATGGCAAATGACTGAAGGTTATTGTGAAAATATTATTAGAAGATCTCACTGAATGAAAGCAAACTTGGAAGAGTTAAAGGCAAAGGGGAAAAGAACGTCCTGCAAAAGATATCCTGAATTTGACAATGAGGAGGCTGAAGAGCAAATAGGAGTCATGAAATCTGGAGGAACACTGTTGTTTTGGCCACCAAGAGTCAAATTAATATGAAAATATTACATTAATCTGCACATTGGCACTTACCAAGAAGCTATAACCACAATGCTATAATGTTATATGTCTTTGTCACACAATAACACAATTCTAGTTACAAATGTACAAAAATATTAGCGGCCACAGATTGAAATACAGCAAAAGGAGGAATAAAGACAAGACCAGTGCCCCAAAAATCAAATAAAAACCAATGTCCCATAAGAGTGAAGAAAACAAGGACATTGACCCAAAAGAACAATAAAAACAAGACCAATGTTCCACAAGAGCAATGAAAGTAAGAGAGCAAACAGAACAAAGGCTTATGGGAAAGACCTGAACTCGCCAGCGCCATCTATTGGATGAGGAAATCTTCAATTCACATGTGACTCACTGGACCTCACAATGTAACAAGAATTGAAACCATGACAGTTAAGACGGTTGTTTCGGGGTGTCTGCCCCTTGTCTGTTAATTAAAAATTAACAATGTCTCACAAGAGCAACAAAAAAGACTGATGTCCCAAAAGAGCAATAAAAAAGACCAACTTCCCACAAGAGCAATGAAAAAAAAAGAACATGAGAGGAATAAAAGCAAGAGCAATATTCCACAAGAGCAACGCAAAAGACTAATGTCCCACAAGAGGAATGAAGATAAAACCAATGTCCCACAAGAGGAATGAAGACAAGACAAATGTCCCACAAGAGGAATGAAGACAAGACCAATGTTCCACAAGAGGAATGAAGATAAAACCAATGTCTCACAAGAGGAATGAAGAGAAGAGCAATGCCCCACAAGAGGATCGAAGACAAAAGCAATGTCCCACAAGATGAATGACGATAAGACCAATGTCTCACAAGAGGAATGAAGAGAAGAGCAATGCCCCACAAGAGGATTGAAGACAAGACCAATGTCCCACAAGAGGAATGAAGACAAGAGCAATGTCCCATAAGAGCAATGAAGGCAACCAACTTTCTACAAGAGGAATGAAGACAAGAACAATGTTCCACAAGAAAAATGAAGACAACAGCAATGTTCCACAAGAGTAATGAAGATAAAACCAATGTTCCACAAGAGGAATGACGATAAGACCAATGTCTCACAAGAGGAATGAAGACAAGAACAATGTCCCACAAGAGCAATGAAGGCAACCAACGTTCTACAAGAGGATCGAAGACAAGAGAAATGTCCTACAAGAGGAATGAAGGGACAAGACCAATGTCCCAAAAAGCAATGAAGACAACCAACGTTCTACAAGAGGATCGAAGACAAGAGCATTGTCCTGCAAGAGGAATGAAGACAAGAGCAATGTCCCACAAGAGCAATGAAGGCAACCAACGTTCTACAAGAGGAATGAAGACAAGAACAATGTTCCACAAGAAGAATGAAAACAAGACCAATGTTTCACAAGAGGAATGAAAAAAAGAGCAATGTCCCACAAGAGGAATGAAAACAAGAGCAATGTCTCACAAGAGGAATGAAGGGACAAGACCAATGTCCCAAAAAGCAATGAAGACAACCAATGTTCCACAACAGCAATAAAAAAGACCAATGTCCCACAGGCACAATGAAGACAAGATCAATGTCCCACAAGAACAATGAGACCAATGTCCTGTGAGAACAATGAAGACAATCAATGTCCCTAAAGATGAATGAAGACAATACCAATGTCACAGAAGAGCAATGAAGAAAAGATCAGTGTCCCACATGAGCGGAAAAGACAAGGCCAACGTGCCACGTGTGCAATAAAGACGAAGACTATGAAGATAAAGACAAGTCCAATGTCCCACAAGAGTAGAAAGCAAACCCCAATGTCCAAAAAGAGCAAGGAAGAATTTGGCCCATTGTTTTATTACTATGTGTTGGTTTGGCTTCTAATAACCAGACCATTAGGCTCTATCCATTTTCTTATAGAAAGTGGGAGACTCAGAATCCCATGGTACCAACCGTGATCCCGGCACAAATAGATGTTGTAGGCCAGGAAGATGTTCCACTGACAATGGATTGGATTGGGGCACCTTGCCACTACAATGCTTAAAGGGGTTGTCTCACTACAGAGATTGCTTTTTATGTTAAAGATCTTGCAAAAACAAGTCACTTTGCAATATGTGTCCATTACCAGTGTCCTACCTATTCCTAGATATCCCCTCTTGTATGGGCTGCATCAGCTCCTCAGGTCGCTATAGCTACAGGCCTGTTCCATCTCTCCTGATATGCTGCCAGCGCTGGTCACTATTGCTACAGACCTGTTTGATCTCTCCTGATAGGCTGCCAGCGCTGGTCGCTATAGCTACAGACCTGCTCGTTCTCTCCTGATAGGCTGCTAGCACTGGTCGCTATAGCTACAGACCTGTTCCATCTCTCCCGATAGACTGCCAGCGCTGGTCGCTATAGCTACAGACCTGTTCAATCTCTCCTGATAGGCTGCCAGCACTGCTTGCTATAGCTACAGACCTGTTCAATCTCTCCTGATAGACAGCCAGCACTGGTTGCTATAGCTACAGACCTGGCTGCTACTGCAGCCTAGTAGCAGCCAGTAAACACGCCTCTGAATTCAAAATGAAACCAAGAAAACAGGACTGAGGTGAGATGAATCAATGTAGTGAGACAACCCCTTTAACAGCTTTGGTCCATAGTAGTGGCCCATAATGAGTATTATGACTATATCACTGCTCTGCCTATGCCTCATCTATAGAGATCACTTTTCGTAAGTCAAGCTGAATTCTTCCTGCTCGCTTTCCCTTTAAGATGAAAAAAAAAACCCGTACTTTTCGTTTAGGTGGGCCCAAAATAAATTTACACCTTCTCAAAGTGAAGGGCTATGCTCATAATCTGTGTATGCAGCAGGAACCAATGAGTTCCCTGCGGTCTTGGGACTGTAATCAATATGGTGCGCTCGCTGCGCTGATTGCTAAATCTATTACATAGTCGCCTGGAGCAAGTGTTGATACACTGGGATTGTGTGAAGCTATATAGGTCATTACTAGCAACACCAGCAAGGTGTTAACAACACCCTCTAAATTATGATTAGCAGGGCAGCGCGAGGAAGCAGAGAGAAGCGGAAATTAGGTGTACGGCTAATTACTGAACTCAGGAAAACATTTACAGACGTGTAACTGCTCTAGTCAAAAGTTCACTGTCCCGTCTGCTTTACCTTTGGAAGTGGATGTGTGTTCCGGCTGTGTAGGAAGAACAAGACGCAAGAAATGTTTCTATAGCCGTGTTACATGGCACAATAATCTAGTTATATACAGATACATAATAACACAGGAGATGCAAAACCTTATAAATCTATACTTATTGAACATAGAATAAGAGGGGTGACAACTTGTGTTGATCGAACTGTTCTAGAAAAGTTAAAGGGGTTTTGCCACGAAGTAAAATTGAGGTGGGAATCTTGCAAATGAAATAAAAAAAAAATTTCACCATTTATTATTATTACAAATTCTGCACCGTTTTTGTCTTAGCTGCTCCTTTAGTGATCCATTGTTTACAGCTCGTCTCCAGGGGATACGACCGGTGACGAGAGCTCCTCAGTCCTGGTCAGACATGCTCAGACATCACCTCTCCTCTCAGGCAGCTACAGAGTGTTCAAACCCCAGGTGCTGTCTTTCTACTCCCGTCTTCTATCCTCCTTAGTAATCACACACACTCACTGCTGAGCGAGTGTTTAACCCCAGGCGCTGTCATTCTACTCCCGTCCTCTGTACTTCTTAGTCATCACACACGCTCACTGCTGAGCAAGTGTTCAACTTCAGGTGCTGTCTTTCTACACCCGTCCTCTGCACTCCTTAGTAATCACACACACTCACTGCTGGTCGACTGTTCAACCCCAGGTGCTGTCATTCTACTCCTGTCGTCTGTACTCCTTAGTAATCACACACACTCACTGCTGAGCGAGTGTTCAACCCCAGTTGCTGTCATTCTACTCCTGTCGTCTGTACTTCTTAGTCATCACACACGCTCACTGCTGAGCAAGTGTTCAACTTCAGGTGCTGTCTTTCTACTCGGGTTCTCTGTGCTCCTTAGTAACTAGTCAAACATTGCAAATAAATAAAAAAGAAACCTCAGTGAGGTCTGTGCATTGATAAAGAGAAAAAAAAAACACAGGTTTGGTTCCTGCAGGGATTTGAACCAAGGACCCTTGTGCCTGGAGGCAAAAACTTTACCTCTCAGCTACTCACAATGCTTTACATAAACAGACCTTTCTTTGACTACAGAGAGGAAAGGCCTGGTGATGTCAGCCTGCTGGGTCACATGATCTGCAATTCAAACAAATCACACACGCCCCCTTTTGAGCACACAGAGCTGAAGAGCTGGATACAGGAGGTATGAAATGAGATTGTGGTAAAACCCCTTTAAGCATCTCACAACATCTCAAAATTTTAGAACTCGAACCAAACCGATCATTTTACTGTTCGTTCAAGTAAAGTTCTAGTTCTAGTTCGACACGCCATTTTCAGTTTCATCTTCATGCACTTTTGGCGTCATCCAATCACCCTTCTGCACTTTTGGCGGCCACCCAATCAGTGCAATGCACAGAAAAGTATCAAAAACGTAATCGCTGAGGTGTAGGGCAGTCATTGGCTGCTAAAATCACATGACCATGTTATATATATTTCACTGTAGTGCCTTGTGAACGCCATTTTCATCTCCCTCTCTGTACTGCATAGACTGATCTTAGATAGCATTTTCCACTCCATAGACATCAATAGTAAGAGAATTTGGTACTGCTGGCTGCATCTTTCCCACACCCAGAAGCTGCTATCTGGCGACATTTGCAGGCTCACATAACACCTACAGTAGCTCTCATATACATGGATATATATTATACAGAGTGCTTGGACTTGCTAAATCATACTCAAAGCCCAAAGTTTTAGTTTTTGCAGTTTTGGGGGTTCAGTAATTGTATAGCACACCATCTCCAAATCTCCTATGTGTCAAAGGGGCTTTTGGGCCCCGTAGCAGCTGCTACCGCTGCACCTCCTAGAGCTACACCCCTGCTTACAAGCTGTCCTCATCTTTTCAGTTAGCCATTGAAAGGAATGAAGTATTTTAGCCCCTCAATTTTTTTCTGGGACTCTTAGGGGATGTTCACACGGCTGATTCTGGCACGGATTTCAGCCGCATTGCGCTCCAATACGGCTGAAATCCGTCCCAGGCATTGCGGTAATTCACAGTTCTCATAGAGAACCATGGATTCCGTCTCCGAAAGTGACATGCACATTATCCCGGCGGGATACACGCTGCCGCCCCCCCCACCCCCCGCCCCCGTACACACGCCGTAATTGCGGGCGAAATTCGTCCTGCAATTACGTGTGAACTTAGCCTTAGAGACAAAGTTTTTCACTAAATTGTGCCACGTATCCAGTTACTGTTATGGATGGTAATTCCAGCTTCTCCTCACCTGTATAGGTATAAAAATTAACCAGAATATCTTCTCCCATTGACTTTAATGGGGCTCAAAGTTCGAGTTTGAATAGAACCTCGAACTGAACTCACAAAAGGTTCTAATTGAACTAGAACTTTTTACCGTTCGCTCATCTCTACAATTACAGCCCCCAGTTGTCACCAGGTATTCCCACCGACATTCTGACGTGCAGGAGCAGAGGATGAATTACTTGACAACTAGGAACATATTCCTATTCAGATAAAGCTGTTGTATCAATATCGATACTGATAGGAAAGGAATGCTGAAATATGCCACCAAAGTCTGACAGGTATAGGTCCCACCTCTGGGGCCTGCACCTATATCGGGAACAAGCCCCTGAAAGTTACGGAGCAGAACAGAGAACTGATCGCGCGTGCGCATAACGCTCCGTTCTGTACTATGGGAGTTCTGAGTGTACGTGAACGCTGTGTTCCGCTGTACTCCTCCCATAGAACAGAATGGAGAAGTCTTGTGCAAGCACAACCGGTTCTTCGTTCTGCTCCATGACTTTCAGGGGGGGAGGGGAGGGGAGGGGAAAACAGGCCCCTAAAAGTTACAGAGCAGAACAGAGAACTGATTGCGCGTGCGCATAACTCTCCATTCTGTACTATGGGAGTTCTGAGTGCAGGTGAACGCTGTGTTTCGCTGTACTCCTCCCATAGAACTGAATGGAGAAATGCCCATGCACAAACAGTTCTCCATTCTGCTCTGTAACTTTCGGGAGGAACAGGCCCCTGAAAGTTATGGAGCAGAACGGAGAACTGATTGCGCATGCGCATACCTCTCCATTCTGTACTATGGGAGTTCTGAGTGCTGGTGAACGCTGTGTTTCGCTGTACTCCTCCCATAGAACAGAATGGAGAAGTAGTACGTAAGCACAACCAATTCTCCGTTCTGCTCCTTAACTTTCGGAGGGAACAGGCCCCTGAAAGTTACAGAGCAGAGCAGAGAACTGATTGCGAGTGCGTATAACTCTCCATTCTGTACTATGGGAGTTCTGGTGCGGTGAACGTGTTTCGCGTACTCCCCCATAGAACAAAAATGGAAAGTATACTAAGCAAAACCTTCTCCTTCTGCTCCTTAATTTTCGGAGGGAACGGGCCCCTGAAATTTACAGACAGAGGAGAACTGATTGCAGTGCGAAAAAACTCCCTTCTTTCTAGGAAGGTCCCTGATCTTCTATATGCACAACGGAGAGTTGGCCGCGCATGCGCAGCACTCTCCATTCATTTCAATGTAATTTCTGAGAGCGGCGCATGCGCAGCCACCTCCCCATTCTTGGTGGCCAGCTCATTCCTAGAGAATTAAGAGATAGGAATAACCCTTTAAAGGCAATATACGAAGGACAACCAACACAACATTTACAATTTTAGAAGAGAACCCCAATTTAAATTTCAGGGCCTCTGCTTTTTCCATGTCAAACTACTCTCCATCAATCCAATGCAAGCCCTCTTTACCGCAGCCACGTGAAAATCAGTGTTATCGTCAGCATACTGACCAGGGTATATTCTAGTTGTCCTTAGTAGGAAAAGACAATTTTTTTTTAATGAGCTAGAAAACTCTGGGCCCCAAAATATGTGCTTTGCATTTTAGGCCTTTTTTTTAAGCATGAGGGTGGGGTTTTTATATGGAGATTTTTGGCACCTTTTTTCGAAATAAATTGGGGGCCCCATCTTACCATGTTTTGCCCAGTGGCATCACATACATGTGTGCAGATGCAACGCCACAATTGAGTGCCCTCAAAAGGTGCAGATTTTATTGCAACAAAGGCCTCCTTTTTAATGCAGTCAATGTCATAGATTAAATGTTTTTGCATAAATTGCTATAGGAGTTTCATGTGGCTAATGCATAAACATTTTTTTTGCATTTTTGAAGCCATTGGGTTAGCTCTGGTGTAAGAATCCCCCCACTGCTTCCCAGGGTGTGCGGCGGTGGGCTCTTCTTCTCTCCCAGCAATTTCTCCTTAACCTCATATAATCTCAGGCGGAGATGACTTGTTCAGCCAACGCTATCCCATGAAATGGAAATGAGGAGACAGCAGCGGAAATGGCAAGAGAGAGGGAATGTCTGAGTTTTGCTTAAAAATTAGGGTAAAATATTTTTTTTTTTTTTTTTTCTCCAAACCCTGTGGGGGTTTTTTTTTTGGGGTGGTTTTTTTGGTTTTCCCCTTGGGTTTTAAAAAATTTTTTTTTTTTAAAAAATGGGGTTTTTCCCAAATTTTTTTTTTTTTATTTTTTTTTTTTTTTTTTTCTTTTTTTTTTTTTTTTTTTTTTTTTTTTTTTTTTTTTTTTTTTTTTGGGTTTTTTTAAATTTTTCTTTTTTTTTTTTTTTTTTTTTTTGGGGCAGGGGGCCCCCAGTGGGAGTTTCTGGAACCCACCATGAAATTATTCTTTGGGCTCCCCATGGACTGATTCTTTGGGGGCCCCCCCCATGGGAGTTATTCTGGGGCCACCCTTAAATTTTATTTTTGGGCCCCCCCGTGGAGTTTATTCTTGGGGGCCGCGTTTTAGTGATTCTTTTGGGGCCCACCATGGAGTTTTTTCTTGGGGGCCCCCCAGGGATTTTTTCTGGGGGCCCACCATGGAGGGGTTTATTTTGGGCCCCCCACCAGGGAGTATTCTTTTGGCCCACCATGAAGTTATTCCTGGGCCCACCAGTGGGGTTGATTATTTGGGGCCCCCCCGGGAGTTGATTCCTGGGGCCCCCCATTGAATGATTCTTTGGGCCCCCAGTGGAGATGATTCTTGGGCCCCCCGTGATTGATTTTGGGGCCCACCATTTTAAAATTTTCCCGGGGCCCACCCGGGGTTATTCTTGGGGCCACCATGGAGTTGATTCCCCGGGGGCCCACCGTGGAGAGTTCTTGGGGCCACCCGTTTAGTGTTCTTTGGGCCACCCAGTGAAGTTTTATTTTGGGGCCACCCTTTAAAAAGATTCCCCGGGGCCCACCAGGGAGTGATTCTTGGGGTTCCCCCCAGTGGAGTTTTTTTTGGGCCACCAAAGAAGTTGATTCTTGGGGGGCCCCGTGGAGTTGATTCTAGGGATTCACCGGAGTTTTACCCCACTTCCTTGTGAGCCAATCCAAGCCTTGTCAGAGGTACAGTTAAAACCTCCCAGTTAGCAGTTTGAAGAGGTTGCCAAGTATGGAGGCATAATTTAACAAACCCGGGAACCCCCAAACAAAAATTTTCGCTCCCCCCTGTGCCATTTATAGTATAATTTTATTATTTTGCAGAGGAGCCTTTGGATCCCCTCAGGCACTAGGTCTCAGCCTAGACCACAGCCTCCACCCCCACCTCCTACAGCCACATCTCTAGAGCTTGAGAGAGGAAGTTGACTTTGGTACTTTTATTTATTGGAAGATAAATTGGCTTTACTCCATTCATCAAGGCAGCGTTACCCCCGGTAGCAAAAGTGTTAATCACCGTGAGCATGTTCTAGACTATTTCGGTCAGGTGTTTTCTATCTGCCATCGAATTCCGGGTTTCTTGACCCCTCAGTGAACCTTAGGCAATTTAGGAACGTGTAGCTGTTATGTGTGTCAAACGTCTAATGATCTTGTTCGTTATTTTTGATGACTTATCAGGGTGAGGGGAGGGGCCCTGCCCCACCAGCACTTAACAAGCTCTAGCCAACTTCAAAGCCTAGACCCGAGGAAGGACTCCAAGCGCCCCAAGGCCGGTCATCACAGGACCCCCAAAAACATTGGGGGACGGTTTCAAAGGCTAAAAGATGGTGCCTTGATTTGATCATTTTCTCCCTTTCGGGGACAGGGCTGAAACAGTTAATGGCACAGGGATCGGTGTCTGCTGGGAACAAGATGCTGTCAGACTCCAGAACTTTTGTTACAAAAGAGGATTCTGGGATAAAGCTGCCCTCCCTGGTCTTTGGCTGCCGTGATTTCAGGAAGAATGTAGTTGGCCATTTATCAGAAGGGCGGGGAGAGGGGGCACTTTAGGAGTGGAGCCAGGGAAATTTGATCATTAAAAAAAATTCCTCCTGGCTGTCTGGGGGAATTTAATTAAATTGCAAGGAAAGAGGGGGGTGCAGCAAAGAAAATAGCAAACACTGGGAAACAAAAGTGTGGCTTTGATTTTTTTTTTTTTTTCTTCCTTTACTTTTTTTCCCGTTTCTCTCTGGGAAGGGGGGGAAGGTATAGGGGTATCGAAGGAAAACTTCCAGGGAAAACGGGAAAAGAAAAAAGTAAGAAAAAGAAGACAGATTTTGGCCAAAATGGCCAGGAACTTCTGAGAGGGTGGTAGGACGTAAGGAGATGTGTTCGTCTAGTCCCGGTGGCTCGGCATTCATTATATTTATATAACTATGACTATAAATCCTTTGTCTTCTCCTATTGTTATGTATGTTAATGTATACCATATCCTCTGGACAATAAAGTAGACACCATCTAACAAAAATTTGACCGTATCTCCAGGCTAACTGGAACTAAACTCTGGGACTTGAGGCCAAATTGGGATATTTACTTACTCACTGCCAATGAACACAATTATGGATAGGTGAAGGCCTCCTGCCATGTGTGAGGTTGGTACAGCCGAACTCTGAGACTTGAGGCCAAATTGGGATATTTACTTACCCACTGCCAATGAACACAATTATGGATAGGCGAAAGCCTCCTGCCATGTATGAGGTTGGTACAGACTCAACGATTGGTCTATGGCTAAGGCGAACATTGTGCTTTCTGAAGGGTTGAAAACCAGAGGCATACACAAAAAAATGTATCGGGTTGCAGGAAAGGTCGCCCTAATTCAATATGGGTGTCATGGGAGAACAGTATGGGCGACATATATGTACAGGTCGGCGCCAGAAGTCTGGCATCCTTTCAGCCCTCCAAAATTAGGCGCTATAGATGGCAGCCATAATGGTTGTCACCTATGACAGAGCATATTTACCAACTTTCCTAATTCTTCTAGGAGACTCCCGGAAACCAGGTGTGCAAAAGAGGCGGAATTTATGCAAATCCAAAGGGTGGCATATAGGGTCATTCCTCAATGAGTCAGGGGCAGTGTCGGACTGGGGTGCCGAGGGCCCACCAGTGGAGTTTATTCCTGGGACCCACTCCAAAATTAGGCGCATTATCGGGCGCCCGCGGCACTTTGTAATGCGCCCAAGATGTGGGGGCTTTCTGGAGGTGTTGCAGCACAACCGTACGAGGCTACACATTTATGACGGGAGGATGGCAAAACTAAGCGCATTACTGCTGGAACGGGCAGACCAAGTTAAAAGTGGTTTACCTGAGCATGAGTTGACATTTTGGAGTTAGAAAGCGCTAAATCTATGACCTGCAGTAGAACAGGTCCATAGATTCAGGCGCATTCTATGTTACTAATGGGCGGAAAAAAATGGTGCCTGGGCGCCAAAATACATACATGTCGCCATATATGTCAAAGAGCGCGTAAAAAAATGACATCAAGATGCTATTGACTATAATGGGAATAAGCGAACATCATATAAGCAGCTGCGCATTTTGGGCGACATGGATAGCCCTGTTCGCTCTACTTTTAACCAGGCGCACTCCAATATCAGGCGCATTATCGGGCGCCCGCGGCACTTTGTAATGCACCTGAGGCGGCGCACTACAATCGTACGAAGCTGCACATTTATAGCTTCAGTACAGCAAATCCAGGTGCATTACTGCTGGAACCAGGGGCGTAGCTACAGTAGGTGCAGAGGTAGCAGTCGCTACCGGGCCCTGCAGCCTGAGGGGGCCCAAAAGCCCTCCTGCCACATAAGGAGATACCAGCATTGTAAATGGTGCATGGTAACTGAGGGCCCCGTTTCACTTTTTGCACTAGGGCCCATGAGCTTGAAGTTACGCCTCTGGCTGGAGCAGGTAGAGCACTTTAAAAGTGGTTTACCTGAGTCTGAAGTGTCGCTTTGTAGCTAGAAAGCGCTAAATCTATGACCAGCAGTAGAACAGGTTCATAGATTCAGGCACATTCTACACTACTAATGCGTGCAAAGAAAATGGCGTCTGGTGCCAAAAATCATACATGTCGCCTTGTATGCCCATCTGATGTGTCAGGCTCTGTTTCTATTAGCCTTCTGTTAGAGGCATATGAGGGGACAATACAGTGGTGTAGGTCACCCATAATCCACCACTATAAAAAAAAAAAAAAAAAAAATAGTATTTTCTGCAAAATGTTTGTTAAGCAGAAGGTGCTTTCATACATAGTTAAAAAAAAAGGTTACACCAATATATATATATAGTGGCCGGGAGGATGGCAAAAAGACTTAGGCTGGGTCTACATGCACAGGATTTCAGTCGGTTTTTCAGTGGATTCTGTGTTTTGTATCTGCTGAAAACCCGACCGTCCCCAGTGCTGTGTAGTCCTCAATAGAAAATCCGGGCTGTAGTTTACACAGCAAGGATTTTTTTACTGAGGGAAACCTAAACCGAGAACTGTCCATAGGAACAAAGAATATGTTGTTTATTCCACCGGACCGACGTCAGATTCCCACAGCCCCAATGTAAGGGCCCCTGGAATCCGAAATCCGACCGCCGTTTTTTGTGCACATTCCTGGTTGGTCTGCGGTCTCCAGTAATTTGAAAATGCCATTGGATTTTGGGTGGAATTTTGAAATTGCTCAAATTGCTGTGCAGACCTAGCATTCATTGGCTAAATGAGGTCCTATGGATATGCCACACATGGTATAAAGATCTCAAGCATAACCTTATCATTGCTTATGTTCTCATGTATTGGCTCAATGAGGTCCTACCACACCATACATGGTATAAAGATCTCAAACATAACCTTATCATGGCTTATGTTCTCATGTATTGGCTCAATGAGGTCCTACCACACCATACATGGTATAAAGATCTCAAGCATAACCTTATCATGGCTTATGTTCTCATGTATTGGCTCAATGAGGTCCTACCACACCATATATGGTATAAAGATCTCAAGCATAACTTTATCATGGCTTATGTTCTTAGGTATTGGCTCAATGAGGTCCTATGGATATGCCATACATGGTATAAAGATCTCAAGCATAACCTTATCGTGGCTTATATTCTCATGTATTGGCTCAATGATGTCCTACCACACCATACATGGTATAAAGATCTCTAACATTACCTTATCATGGCTTATGGTCTCATGTATTGGCTCAATGAGGTCCTACCACACCATACATGTATAAAGATCTCAACATAACCTTATCATGGCTTATGTTCTCATGTATATTGGCTCAATGAGGTCCTACCACACCATACATGGTATAAAGATCTCAAGCATAACCTTATCATGCTTAGTTCTCATGTATTGCTCAATGAGGTCCTACCACACCCTACAAGGTATAAAATTAACAAACCTTTATGGTTTTGTTTTAGGAAAGGCTCAATGAGGTCCTACCACCCATACATTTATAAAGATTAAGCATAACCTTATTGGGTTTTGTTCTCATTTTTTGGGTCAAAGGGTCCTACCAACCC